>RJWJ010021692.1:0-27633 GCA_004363605.1 Indri indri | reverse complement strand
CAAAAAAAAAAAAAAAAAGAAGGGAAATTTATTTCCTTATCCTTTAAATCTGGGAAGGCCTAGTGATTTGCTTTGACTAATAGAATATGGGAGAAATTGTAATTGAGTCTTGAACTAGGCTTCCAGAGGCTTCATAGCTTCCATTACCCTCTGCCACCATATGAACAAGGCTAGCTTAGCCTCCTGGAGAATGAGACTTTGCAGAGACAGGTACCAGCCATTGGCTATTCCAGTTATCCATTGGAGCCCCTAAATATGTGAGTGAGCCCAGTAGAGAACAGTTGAGCCCAGAGAGTCCAGAAGAACAGCCTGGCTGAGCCCAACCCAAATAGATAATACACAGAATCATGAGCTAAGTAAAGTGGTGGTTGTTTAAGTCACTAATAATGGTGGTTTATTCTACTGCAAAAGCTAACTGATCCAGAGAGGAATAAAAATGGAACATGAAAGTTAGTGAATAATTGTCTTTTGTCCTTCCCCAGGGCAGAATAGAGATGGGTTTAAATTATGACAGGGAGGACTGGGATTAGGTATTAGAAAGTACTTTTCCTTTACAGACTGTGAGACATTAGAAAACTACCATAGAAGGCGGAATCAACACAGGTGTAATTTGGGTCTAATTTGGGTCTCTGGCCATAGAACAGAAGGGCACTATCCGGTCCATGTGGAGCTTAAACCCAAGACCTATTGCCTTTAGAGGCAGAGTCAGCAGGCAAGTTGATGATGGTGCAGTTCAGCCCAACTGAATAAAAAATGATAATACTATTTATGGAGATTCGTCAGCAATGCTGAAAAGAAAAGAGGAAAGCAGCTGAGAAATTCGGCTGTAGATTTTGATAACTCCCATTGAACTTGTGCTTCTCCTTCCTGGTGGCTCATCTGGTCATCCTCTTCTTCATCCCTTCCACACATATGTACTCTGCACCTCCCATGTGTTCAGGCAGGGCTAGGTACCAAGTCTGTAATGGTGAGGGGGGAAGACACAGACCTCACAGGTCTTACAGTTTGGAAGGGGAAACAACCCAATAGGTCACTATTAAGCTTTGAAGCTCAGGCTTTTTTGCTTTTTTCAGACACAGCAAACATACCTTTCTGCTTCTGTGATGTCTGCCATCATCTATAAGTGGCCTCTGTCAAGCCCTTGGCATCTGCACTGTTCAGCGTGACACTTATATTGCTTCAGGACTCGTCTGAAATCAGCTGTTTGAAATCATGCATCAGTAAGTTATTGATGTGCCTCATGACAAATCAGGAGAGTGGAGTCAGAAGGTGTGCGAAAAAGTAACACATCTGGTGGAGGGTTTTATGGGCTTATAGGTGAGCCTATTTGTGCCAGGCTACGGTGTACATTTTTAACTTCTGCTATAAAACATCTGAGGCCTAGAGATTACAAATCAGATATATGGCATCCAACGTTAAAAACATCTCGTAATTTAGTGCAGTAAATCAATCAATGTTTTCCCAGAAATATTGGAACTGAAACAAGAGTTGAGTGAAAACAGAAAAATCTCTAGAGGTTTAGTTGGCTTAAAGGTATTTCTTGAAATATTGAATCCCAGGGGCTAGAAAACTGTGTTAGAGAGATCCTTGAAAGATGTTTTTCTAAGTGATGGAAAAGTGGCTTCCAGAAAGTTGTTTATTACTTGGTGGAAGGAACCAGTTAGTTAGGTCACAGAAAGACAGTTAGCTCTCAATTACCCAGGGGGCAATTATTCCAAATCTGTGCTTTATACAGGCCTGTTTTATTTTTGTGTCCATTTCTAAACACATTAGAACTGCCATCCAAAGTGTTGTTGAGGAAAGCGGAAAACATGTAACTCAAATCAGCTAAAAATTAACAACGTGTTAGCTATACTGGTTCTTCAGCTTTGTAAGAGAGCAGCTTCATCTTTCTAATATGGCAGCCTTTTATACTTGTAGATTTTATTTATTCTACTTGTCCATATTTATAGTAGCAGGTAACCCTGAGTGGGCAACCAGAGCATAGTTTTTCATTTATATTATTTTTGCTTCTATTTTAAAATTTTTAGCACAATGATTTTTTTCCCCCCAAACGTGCCCAGCAAGATCTAGTATAATAGAAAGATTATGGGGCTGGTGGACAGGAAACAGTTTTCCACCCTGGGCTCAGAGATCACCTAACTCTTGAATTCTCTGTTTTGTTATCTAAAAAATGGACACAAAACAGTGCATTCTAGTCCTTGTAGTGGGAAGGAGGTTGTTACACTAATTAACAGAGAAGAGACGTACTTTATAAAAGTTAAAAGCACAGTATAAATGTCATGTAACACTTTAAATTTAAATTTGAAACTCCTAATATTATCCTCTTTGGAAACTATTCCTACAGCAGCTCTCAGTTCTGGCCCAGGGGTGACAGGAGGTTGTGGATAGGTGGCCATGGGCCCTTTTGTTCCATGTTTGAAGGTGCATTCCTCCCATTGCAGAGCACCTTTCTTCTTGTTTTGGCATCAGGTATCGGAAGCTTGCCCTTCCTGAGTTGGCAGCTCTCCACTTGCTGTCTCCTGAGAAATCTTGATTGGCCTAATTTCCTTACTCACAGGGACAGCATTAAACTTGGGAATTATAAGATTGTTTCGTCCAAGTCACAATAGTCAGTGTGCCCACAGCACATTTCAAGATTTGAAATCTCAAGACGATTTCATTAAAAGTCACAACTGTTTCAATTCTGAAATTGTAGAGACATTTTCTTTAATAAAAGAGCATTGTTGAGCATCTGAGTCCTTGAATTCCCTTAAAATCATTCTCCTTTGATGAGGAAACCCCTATCGATATTAAATCTTGTTCTCTTCTTTAACCTATAAAAGAAAACACACACATCCACACGTGTGCACACCAGAAACAGGAAATGCTCCATTATCAAAGAACCAAAACTGATCCTGTCAACCTATTATACTAAATAAATAAATACATCATATAAATATATTTCTTAATGGCTCTAATTGAAATATACTGTGCTTTTCGAAAATACAGAGAATGTTGACACAGAGACCAGAAGCACCCACTGGAGAGGCTACAGAGTATAAGGAAAAAACTCTTGGACCCAGGGCCGGGAGACCTCTGCCACAAACTTACTTGTGACCATGGTGAACCACTTAACCCTCTTAACTGCAGTAAACGAGAGGCTGAGCTCAGTAATATTTATGAGCTTTTGTCCAACTTTAGTATTGGATTTTTATACCAAGAGCAATTCTAATGTACTTCATTCTTTAGGTTTGTCCATCTTGTTGTTCAGGGTCTAGGATGACTTCCTTCCTTCCTTCCTTCCTTCCTTCCTTCCTTCCTTCCTTCCTTCCTTCCTTCCTTCCTTCCTTCCCTCCTTCCAATCACTTCCCGAGTGCCCATGATGTGTCTGGCACGTTGCTAGGAGTGGTGATACAGCAGTGACGAAGACAGAAAGGGCCCTCCCCTTATGTATCTTATGTTAGTGAACCTGGAGAATAAACAGCAAATTCATCAAAGTCTGTGAAGACGTTGCCATCTCTGCCACCATGGCTCCTGTGGTCTGGGGAATCTGAAGGTGACAGACTGTGTAAGGAAAGGCCAAGGTAGATCCCTGCCTGGCATTTAGCCTCCAATTTGTGTTGCCTGACAGGAGAAAGTTTAAGTTTAGAGGCTGGAGCCTGGAAGGCAAAGGGTAAGGCATGCTCTAATGGGTACCTGTCACCCAATTCTTCAGTCTTTTTTATAATCTCTATTAGAGGGGGAGATTGGGAGATCAGGTGTCCTGACCCGGTCACATAGCAATAGAAGCCACATTTCCTGCATGTCAGGGGAGTGCACTAACCCCTGCTCCCCTCCCCTCAACCACAGGGCTCTATGTGGTTGCAGACCATGAACCAGAGAGACTACTTGTATTCTAAACTACTGCAGAGTATGGAAAATTCCTCATGAAAAGAGCCTTTGTCTCTTTTGTCTATATTCGAAAGAGAAGGAAGATAAGATGATTCTGGACATGGTTTGGAGAAAGCTTCCCCCAGATTAATCTGAAACTTGTGATAATCATTTGCCAAATGAAACTGGCCCAGATTCTTCGAGTCAGACACCATCCAGCACCTCCAGGAGTCATTACAACTCTGCATATCTGGATGAGAAGAGCCAGCATTGTATGGCTTCACTTGTCACACAAAGGAAGGGACAGATGTAAATATCAAATGGAGGCTCATGTCCCTCATTTCATAATCCAGTTAGACATGCTAATGAAGGAAGGGCTTCTGCGAGGTTAGATGAGTTAGCAGATGCCAACCACTTAGCACAGTGCTCAGCACACAGTGAGCATGTAGTGAGCTGTAGGAGATGATAGATACATAGGGTACAGATATAGTCCTCCATTTTATGTCACAAAAAATGCTCAAGTGATTTAGTATGCTGGAAACAAACTTAGGCTTTCTTTTATTTTTTATTTTTTTAGTAGAAACTACATATTCATTTCATTTTAGCTACTAGTCAGGTAATAACACCTCTTCCACCTTCTTCCTCTTGTTATGAGGTCAAAAATTCATTATTGGAGTTTTTATTGTTAGACAATGGGAATTTTCTAGTTGTTAAAAATTTGGGGGAGATTCTTTAGGAGAGGGGAAACTTCAGCTTCTTTAGGCCGATGCCTAATGAGACAATTGGGAAGAGCAAACCAAATCATTTCTGAAAACGATGTTTGAATACAATTCTGGTTGGAGAGGATCAGAACCATTATCTTTTGAGAGACTGCCATGTCTCTCAATATAATGACATTAGGCATTATCACCTGGTTTTTCATCTAAGTCATATGGCATCCCTGCAAGTAAAAGTGGTTATGTCCATTTTTTTTTATTTCAGAATATTACAGGGGTACAAATTTTTAGGTTACATATATTGCCTTTGCCCCACCATTTTTATAAATGAGGGAACTATGGATCAGACAGTTTAAGTCCTAACCTTGTACTTCTATGGATAGGTGCTAGAATTTAGAATGAGGTCCATCGAATTTCAAAGCCCAGTCTCCTTCCCTTACCGCCAAAGACAAGGAGAAGAGTGGAGAATCAGAAAAGGGGTTGGGTTGGAATAGGAAGGCTCCTAAGGTAAAACTGGCTTCTTAGCATTTGCTTAGGACAAGCTTTAGAATAAACAAACAAACAACAGTCTGCTCAGGTTACCATAATAACCTTATGGTGGCTTACATGACAGACATTTATTTTCTCAAAGTTCTGGAGGCTGCAAGTTGGAGATCGGGGTGCCAGCATGGTCAGTTTCTGGTGAGGCCTATCTTTCTGGCTGGCAGGCTCGAGCTCTCTGATGTCTCTTCTTATAAGTATACTAATCCTATCATATCAGGGCCCCAGCCTTATGATCTAATTTAACCTTAATTACTTCCTTAGGGGCTCTATCTCCAAATAGAGTCACATTGGGGGCTAGGGCTTCAATGTGTGAATTTTAGGAGGACACAATTCTGTCCAAGCTATGGCTCTCTGAGTTAATGCTTGTCTATGTCTACCTGATTTTTATATTGACAATGCTTAATATGGTCCCTATTATAAAACCCAGTGACTTATTTTGGATGAAATAATGAGTAAATGAATGAATAAAAGCAATTGGAGGGTCATTCTTTCCAAGAGTCTATAAAAATTGATGCTAAAGTATAATAGGATTGTAAAAAAGAACTTTTGGCAGTTTAATTTTCTTTAAAAATTTCCCCAGAGTTCCCATTAGATAACTTAGAAGACATTTAGTTTTAAGCTAGAACAAGTTTTCTCAACAGTGACACTACTGACACAATGGGCCAGATAGTTCTTTGTTGTGAGGATTATAGAGTTCATTTTACAGTGTACGGCAACATCTGTGGCCTCTACCTACTAGATAGATACCCAGTGGTACCCAGGCCTCCCACCTGCCACCACCCTGCCTCAGCCCCAATTAACAATAAGAATTATCTCCAGACATTGCCAAGTGTACCCAGGTGGGAGTAGGAGGGTGGCAAATTCATTTGATCTAGATTCTAGATTCTAGACTATAGAGTATTGCAGATCACAGAGAGGCTTCCAATTCCAAAACAGAGAATAAGCTTCAACCTCACTGGGTTGCATGATCCCTTGATTCTTCCCTGATTTTGCAAGCCATGCCCCCCTTTCTTGGCTTCACTTCCTCTTGCCTCAACCTGTGCCCATGTACACTCATGCAGATTTACCCTCCTGGTCCCATCTTCCTGGACCACTTGTCCTGCTGTTCTGATATTAATACTTCCTGGTCCTGGGAAGTCTCCCCTTTCTGCTCCTGTTCCCAGTAGGTTAAGGTCAATTGAGTAAGCAATAGCTGTGGCAGCTTAGGTACATTTCTTGGTTCTGCTGCAGAGATAAGCTCTCTAGTCTCAGCTAAACAGTGACCTGCAGCTTGCTTCTCAACATTCCAGTGAATTCTGACTCTCAGATCCTGTAATCAGATGAAGCTTACCTGTAACTTTACGTAAAAGATCAAGACTCCGTGGTTGGACTGCTCTTAATGTCTGTCCCCTGTTCACGGACCTTCCCTTTCTTTACTTGCTCTGAAGGAAAGTCCATTCTCCTACCCAGGGCACTCTTAGTCTTCTTTTTCGTCACCCTTTTCACTCTTTGCCCCCTCCCCACGTTTCCTTGCCTTCACTTGCATCTTCAGTCTCTCCCACGCTACTTGTCATTTCTGCCGTTTCTGAAAATTGCTTAGGTTTTCTCCACCTTAAATTAAAAAACAAAAATCCTTTCCCCTAATCCAATGGTTCTCAATCAGGAAAGATTTCACACCCCAGTGGACATTTGACCATGTCCAGAGACATTTTTCGTTGTCAAAACTGAGGGAAGGGGTGCTACTGGCATCTTGTGGGTAGAAAACAAGAGTGCTGCAAAACATCCTAAAATCACAGTTCATCTCTCCCCCCGACCCCAACAAATACTTATTTGCTGCAGGTATCAACAGTTGCTGAGATTGAGTGTGCTGAACCCTCCAATTCCCTGGACATACTTGATCACCTCTGCTCCTTCTCGTACTTTCTAATTTCTTGGAAGAATCATGCACATCTGCAGGTCTGCTTGCTCACCACTCAGTCACACTCACTCCTTAATCCATTGCAATCTAACTTCCTCCCATACCTCACCAAACCGTCAAACAGAGCAAGCCCAGTCCAGTCTTCAGCTTCCCAAGCTTCTCTACAGTCTGTGATATCATCTTCCCACTTTGTAGCTTGGGAAATCAGGGAAGGATTAAAGGATCACACATTCCAATGAGGTTGAAGTAGATTCTCTAGTTTGGAAAGGGGAAGTCTTCTAAGATCCACAATACTTTATGGTCTAAAATTCAGACTCTCGATCGGTGGTTCTTAAGTGAATTTGCTCCCCCTCTACTCCTGCCTGAGAACATTTGGCAATGTCTAGAGAGAATTTCTATTGTCACGATTGGAGTAGGGGGACACTACTGGAGTCTAGTGGGTGGAAGCCAAGGATGCTGCCAAACATCCTACAATTCTCTTTCTTCTCTCTCAGACTTTGGCCTTCTTCCTTGGCTTTGCTCTGTCTTTATCCTCCTCCAATCTGACAGATCCATTTCCATTAATTCTGTGGTCTGTTTTTCCTCCTCCTTTTTGCCTTATCTACCCTGCTGGTTTGTAAGCTCGGAGAAAACATTTTAATCATCCTAGACACCTGTGATGCTTTTCACAGTTCCTTACCCGGGGGATAGCTCAACAAATATTTGTTTGCTTAAATTAATATTAAACTACACATGTGACTATGTATAAAACAAAACAAAACAAAACAAACTGCCCTCAAATCTCATGAAAATCCTTGAGCAAAATTTGGACCTTTTATATGTCACATGGCACATCTCGTCTACATTGTTATGTGATGGTAAAACAGGGCCATGGAAAGGCCCTGAGTTCAGTTGCTGACAGTCTTGCTAAAGTGCTGGGTGACACTTGTAAGACCTGTATCATTCTTGGACATACTTCCTCATCGGTAAAACAAAGAGGGCTAAAGGAGATGAGCTTCGAGAGCATTTCCAATCCCCAAATTCTATGATCTGGAAAAGAAAACTCATGAAATCTAATCTCTACTAAAGCATTTTTTTATTCAGTAAATTTTTCAATAAAATGATATTCTTAAGTTGGCCTGATCAATTAATAAATATCTATTTATATTTTTATGGGTCAAACATGCAGTGTTTAAACATGTGTATGTATATTTATTAAACATATATATGTATTTATGAGAAATAGATGTGTATGTGTGTGTATAAGCATGTGCATTTTTAACTTTTTATCATGCAAATATGGTAAAGCCAGGCTTTATTTCCACATCAAATGTTTGGGTGGAGTTCTAAGTTCAGAGAAGTTGATCATAAAAACACAGATTCAGCCTTAACAATTATGTCATAGATAATGATAATGTAATAAGGAGAATTCAAGAAACAATCAGAAATTATGCATTTTCCCCCCAACAAGCACATGTTAAATTAAACAGTAAGCTTTGTAGCCATGCATACCTGATGATTATGTTACGTTTTCTTGTATTTTAAGAAATGAAATGCTAGATTTACAGCATTGCAGAACCCCACACTGTTGCAATGCTGTCTTTAATCCAGCCACTTCACATTGAAATTTCACACACAATAATTGGCTGACCTTCACAGCTATGGCAGAAACTAATTAAAGCTGTAAGGCTGTGCTAGCAATGCTTTTGTGTGAAATGTGAAGTTTGGTGATAATGAAATATGGGGTGCAGATGTTATTGTCTTAGATAGACTGTGCCCTTGGTTCACACTAATGAAGAACAGCAATTATTAAACAAGAAGTATTTTTTACCCATTAATTATTTTGTGTTGTGATAGTAGGAATAAAAACACAGTGGCATCTCTTCTACTAGCTTCTTCCCAAGTAATTTTGTGGACTTTACCAGCTTACTTCCATTTCATTAGACACCCAGCTTTCACTTTCTTCCCCTACTGATCTTAGACCTTCGGGAGCCTTAAGCAAGGACCTGGGTGGGTTCAGAGAGCAAAGGGTAAAGGGCAACTAAAAATGGTCACCCATAAAGATTTTTAGACAGCTGAAGGATTAAATAAATGAAGCTTTTGGGGAATAACTTCACACACCAAACAGAGATGTCAGTAGAAATATGATGCCCTCCACACTGCTGGTGCATGACAGACAAAGGTCACTGCTGCTTTTGAGGTGCAAGTAGAGAAATAAAGCAGGCCTGAGCTCTGTTTCTTGGTTGTTAGGAGTCTGGGTTTCTAGTAATAGGTCATTGTGACCTGCAGGACTTCTACTGGGTCGAATATAACAAATCACAGATTTGCAACGATTGAAGGAAAACACTAAAATGAAGAAAAGACACATTGTATTGCCAAGTCTTAGCTTTTCATGGGCTAATGATGTAGTCTGCTTCTCTTTATCTTTCTCCTCATTGAGTTTATTTTTTACTTTATTTTTTTTTCCTCATCAACTTTGGGCCACTCAATTCCCCATTAATAGGCAGAGGTGGGACAGACACGAGTTAAATTTAAATTGGCCGATTTCCCTATTTGGGGAAGGAGATTGAAATTATTAAATTTAGCAATTACTCATGTAATTTCCTCTGTCATCCATGTTCCCTATCATGAGAGTACACATGGCTACTACACCGGGCACTGTATTAAGGCACTAGGAGAGAGGTGTCAGCTGCTAAAAGGCAGCAATGAAGAGGATAGGAAGAGGTAGAAGAAGCAGGGGTAATTGGGCACCAGTGGGATCGCATTGCCTCAGATTAGGCAGGGTGACAAGGCTTGTGCCTTGGGAGCAAGAGGATGAATGGTCACAAAAATGGTATGCAGCAGAAGGTGAGCTACAGGGGTTAGAGGAGGCATTTTACCACACACTGGGCTCCATTTTCTGAATGGTTGTGTTACTTGTCAATAAATGTAGTCAATATATTTAGATAACAGAATATTCAGTGGGACTATGACTAAGTCTGAGGAGTAATTAATACAGCTTGCGATGGGTACAATGAGTATTGGGATTATGTGTCTCTTCATTTTGGGGAAAGGGTAAGAACTTCTTCATTTGTACGGAGAACAGCGGCATACTGTTAGGTGGAAATATTGTTGTAAAGAAATTCAGTTGTATGCAAATGGGTGAAGATAGAAGCTGCATAGCCAAGGGGGTGGACTATGTCAGCTATTAGACTACCGCCTCTGAGTTCCAAATCTATGCTTCATTGCCCTGCTTTTGAAAATGGGACCTTTCTCTCTTCCCAGCTTGTACAATGTTAAACATTTTCAGCAGAGGGCACTGGAGGGATGCTGGAGGAGGAAAAGGCTTTCTCCAGGTTTCTGGTGTCTTCTCTGGTTATTCCTGCAGTATAAGGTGCTCAGGAGTTCACGGGATACTAATGGTGCTCAGTAGGAGTAAGTTTCATCAGCATCTCCTCCTTCCGTGGCTTTCCCCAGCAACCCAGAGGGCAGCTTGGCACAGAGTTCCATGGTTGCAGCAAACTCGTTTCCATCCAGTGAGCCACAGCCATATCCTCTGCAAGGGGGATTGGACCTCAGCCCTTGAAGGAAGGCGGGCTGCATGGGGTCCTCTGCCTCAGCCCTAGAGGTAGAGGCTGCTCCCTCTATGTGCTGTTTCCATAAGTTTACCCTCTAATAGGTAAGAATTACCTACCGCTAAGAAGGTAATCCACTCTCATAGTTAATAATCTTTTTCATTAAACTTTCTTTATTCAAGTTACTATGTAACTTCTATCTCCTGATTGGAAACCAGCTGATTCAATGACCCTTCCATCAATTTACCACCTTCTAGAAAAAGTGAATGAATGTCTTCATTATCATGACTGACGGAGTTAAATATAAAAAGTATGCTGGGCACGGAGATATTGGTAATCGTAGAAGGATGACAGAGAATATAATCAAAGCAGTTGTCAGATTTCCAAAGAAATAGCCACAAATTACAAAAGATTAAAATCCTATGCAAATTTTCAGTACAAAGAAAAAAGCAAGACTGTACCAAAACTCTTAACTTTACCATATACTAAGTAAAGCAGAAAATTAGAAAGACTGAAAACGCAGAAAACGCTAAAAGGTCATGATGGGGATGGGGGCATATTGTTCCATGTTAAAATTAAAGTATCCACTTAGAGATTGCAAAAGGCCTCTCATGTTAAATCCTTTGGGCAGGAACGTGAAACATCTGCTTTGGCATGGTCCTGGTTTATAGTGCAGAAGGAAATATCCCACAGTCTCGATCTGAGGAACTGGTTTCACTCCTACCACCATTCATCCAGAATACATCTCCAATTCATTTATTTGTGGCAGACTCCATAGCACTACTAAATTGTATAGACACAGGATCCCACACACTGCCCTCTCTTTACAGCATAATCATCATTCTACTCAGCAAATGTACCATTACACAAAATATGATCAATAATGGAGTGGATGCAGTGAAATAGAGCAGCAAAGAGACCTAGCTGGGCACATTAATGAGAGGAGACACACAGCAATGGAAGCCTGCTCTTCGGCAAGGAGAGAAATTGCCCCCAGGATATCAAACCGTGTTTCTCCTCGGGCTGCCTGGCATGCGGGCCTATCAATACCAGGAGTGGAGCATTGTGACAGTAGAGGCTGCCCATGGGAATGGCGTCGGGGGACAGCAATTTGGACAGAAAGGAGAGGGTAATAACTTGTTCAGTGAGAAATAAATGAGTTACAATGCCCCTGACCAGGTGTTTTGTCTGATGCTTCCATGCTAGGAGTGCCCCTTTGGCTTACAAAAAAATAATGTCAAACTTCTTTTCAAGCCAGAGCCCTGGGGACAGCTAACACTGGGTTGCTGCAAAGAACTGCTTTTTAACCAAAGGCTGAGCAAAGTGCTGCTAATAAAACCTCAGACAGTCTTGTGGTTGTTTCTTTAAGACTAGGCTGGCCTCTGAATGATGCATGGGTCTTTGGCATCTGCCTGTTTTTAGCAAAATTTTAATGTGAGGGTCCAGTTCATGGTGGAATCCTGTTTGCCCCCATGAAGAAGCAATTGTCATTTTAAGTAAGAAATAGAGAATGACAGTGACTGTGAAGTTGGTTCTTGTGAATGTCACCAGGTTACCCACGGAGGGCAGTTAACATTAAGAGCATGAGAAAATTACTATACCACTCAACTTGCACTATAAAGTGTATTGCTGTTTGTCTCACTAAATCAACAGTTCCTAAACTAGGGTTGCTTTTGGGCTGGGCCCTGTCTCTGGACATTCTGATTGAGTAGGTCTGTGATGGCGATAGGCATTGATACTGTGGTCCCACGTGGCTTTGAGCAGCTATTCTCGGGACTATTATTTGGTAAGCACTGCTCTTAATGACACAGATTCTTCAAAGGCCAAGGTGACCCCATGTGATACAAGTTGAAAGAGGAAAAATTGGTGCTCTTTGGAGCTTAATATAAGTTAGAATGAGACCTGGCAATTCAAAGACGTCTGTGCTAAGCTACCAAAAATAAAGATGGAAGAGTTTAAATGGGATGTGGCATGGGCATCAGAGATTTGGTATAATATCTGGAACAGTATGAGCCCAGTATTCCCAGCACCACATCTAAAGATGTGTATACTCTCATTATATCCTCTGCAAATGATACAGTTAGATACTGTGTTTAGTAGTCAACAGATCAGAAGCACCATCGATACAGTTCAATCTATATACTTCATTACCATGGCCTCCAGGTAAGCGAGAGGGAAACACTGTTGACCAAAGATGATCTATGACTTAATGGGAAGCTGGCAAAGATGCCAAGGCTGATGAAGAATTGAATGTTCTGAGCACATAACTCTGTGGTTTGAAGCACAAGAGCCAATTTATGATCCATGGTTCTACTTTGAGAAGGGCCTGATTAAGGAATATTCTTGGAGAATATCTTTTATTTCCCTATAGTGGGGATTGATTTATGTTAATTTATTCACACTCTTTTATTAGAAACCCATTAAAATAATAGTTCAAAATTGAGAGACAAGGGATTGATATCAGGGTACAGTCTGTAGCCATGTAACATGACAAAGATTTTTGGTCCATGTAGGAATCACATACATGATCTTGACACCCCAGCACCACCCTCTAAACAGCTAACCTATATTAGAGTCAAGTTCACTCATACAAAATATCCGTTTACTCACTATAAGGATAATGTATGTTTCATGTAGACTCACATGAAAATAATATTACCCATAATATACAACAAGGATATAAATAATTCTTTTTTAGTTAACACATACTAGATCTTCTGCCAGGCAATCTTCAGATGTTAAAACGTCTTATACCAAATCGATTAAGTTTCCTTAGTTATGTTTGTTTTATCTAAGTCAAAGATCACCTCCTTAATTATTCAGTTAAATCACAGTGTATTACTGCTTATTAATACATGTGTGTTTGAATGCATCTCAGGTCAAATATAGCTTTTAAGCAAAAACAACCAAAAAATTGTCAAAGCCTGACATATTTTATTTTATTGATTTAAAGAAATCATCATTTGTAAGATGTATCTTCATTGTTTTCAAGGGAAAAATAAAGGATAAAACCCCAAATATTAAATGTACACATTGTAAGAAATATCTTGATTTTAGAGATTTATATATATATATATATATAAACAAAAGAAACAAAATAAAACAAAACAAAAAAACGGTATCTGAGGAAAATACAACATGTTACATAGAGATTCTTTCTTCCTCACCCTTAACATCGAATCTTAAAAAAGACAAGAGTATTTTTGGGTGCAATATATTATCTTTCATGAAGTTCAAGAAGTCTTACAAATAAATCCATACCAATAATACATTTAATTTTTAAAAGAAGAACATCCAGAGAATTATTTGAAATACACATGTCAAAAGGAGGTCTTATCTTGACTTTATGCATCTTCATTGGAGATGGAAACTTTTCTGGCAAATTTTCAGGACCTGTAGAGAAGGTCCTGACTTAGAGAAGTCTGTGCATAAGGGATGAAAAGTCTCCTAGGAAGAACTTTATCATAAGAAGAGAGATCACCAAGGTACAGAAGCGCTATCAATGGCACCAGGCTTGGGAGAGAAAAGATAGCCTCTAGGCCAGCCCACATGGACTTGAGCTTGAGTTCTAGGGAAAGAGGATTGTCAGTAAGTGAAAATAAAACAAAAATAAAGTCATAAAGATCTGCATTTCTGGTAAATCTACAGAAAGACAGCTTATGTAAGAGAGTATAGTATAGCACAAGAGGGCTAAAAGGTATCACTAATTTAAAGCACATTCAAGTGTAAATTCCAGGGCTTAAGCCACAGTATACTAACCTGTAGCTCAAAGAAAGAAAAAAAATGGGGAGGACATCATGCACCATTGGTATCACAGGCAGAACCAAAGACAGGGACACCCTCGGAGGGCATCAGTGGCACTACGTTGGCATCACCGAGGCCTTCGATGGGCACAATGGTGGAGGCTCAGCAGCAATTGCATACCACTCAAAGGCAGCTAGGAGACATTTTCAGAGAGAAATGAAACAGGAGGGGAGGTTGTGATGGTAAAGTTTATGTGTCTACTTGCCTAGGCTAAGGGATGCCCAGAGGGCTGGTGAAACATTATTTTGGGATGTGTCTGTGAAGGTGTTTCTGAAAGAGATTAGCATTTGAATCAGGTAGACTGAGTAAAGAAGATGATATCCCCCATATGAGCAGACATAGCTATCCAATGAGAGCCCAAATAGAACAAAAAAGACAGAGGAAGGGTGAATTCGCTCTCTCTCTCTTTTTGAGTTGGAACATTCATCTGCTCCTGCCCTTGAGCATCAAAGTTCCTGGTTCTCAGGCCTTTGAACTCAGACTGAATTACACCAGTGGCTTTCTTGTCTCCAGCCTGCAGACAGTGTATTGTGGGACTTCTCGGCCTCCATGATCACATAAGCTAATTCCCATAATAAATATCCTCTTATATCTATAATTATACCCTATTGGTTCTCTTTCTTTTTCATGGAGAACCCTCATGAATACAGAGGGAAATACTGGATGTCAGATTAACCAAGTACATGTCAGACACCCACAAGAGACTTCCCAAAGCTGTGTGTAGGGGGTGGACAAGGATGTACTGTTAATATAAAACTGTATTTCTTTCACTTCTGGGTAGGGACACAGCTTATGAAAGACATTTGTTTTTACATATTTTAATTTTATCAGATTATTTAGTAAGAAAACCCCAGGTAATACTTGTAACAGTATAGGAAGGACATTTTGCACATCCTAAATGAACTTCCATCTTAACAGCTCAGACTAAATAATTCCATGTAATCAGTGTTCTATATTAGGAAATCATACAGAATATAATAAATATTCAGCTATTAAATATAGAAGATGATTTAATCCTGAGTGTTATAGAAATGTATTATTTGCCTATTGTTTCTTCCTATTATTAATCAAGCAAATTAAGTTAGTCAAGTGGTTCCAAATAAAATGTGGCAATTTATTATACATAGCAGTGTTCAAATTATAGAATTAAACTCTACGTGGTAATCGTATTTCCAAAATCAAACATCTGGATGTTTATGTCTTGAAGACCAACTATTCAAATAGTTTACTGCTTAGTAGGATTTTTAGTAGCTATTTTTGTTATGATTCAAAAGACATCTCAATAAAGTGATTAAACACTTTGAAAAATCATGTACATACACACATGTATTTACACAGGGTGCTTTTTCCCCTTTAAATGAGACGCAACATTGACAATTCACATCTCGATAGATATTAACAGGCTTCTTGTGTCCCAGCCTGGGTTCTCTTCCACCTTTCTTTCTGGCATTTAAGGTAATTTTAGAACAAGTTGGCAATAAAAATCAAAGGAACATAAATGAGTTAATGTGCTTATTTTATAGATGCTGCTTTTTATTTAATGTCTTAAATGATATTTGAAGGAAGACATTTGCTAAAATCTCAACAGGGACTGCTTATAATTTTCCAGCAGGTTGGTGAGATCTGGGTTGACCTCACCTGGCCTTTGTAGTCCTGAAATTGCTAATACCTGTAGGTTGCAATGGAGCATCAAGTTGGTATGAAACACCAGAAAAATTTAAAAATGGCATGTTTATGCCTTCTTAATAGTTGTAATTTTTTTAGAGCTAATGTGTTTGCCCATGGATTACCACGTGAAATTCTTTGGCCCACAATTGCATCAGTCAAGATGGAAATGGTATGTGTATTGAAGTCACTCTGAGAGCAAAAGGGTTTGCAGCCCCACTGGCAACACAAGCAGTACAAAAAGTGTTTTTGTGTGTGTTTGGAGTTACATAAACACAATCAAGCAAAACCTCTAATTTTACGTGGACCCAAAAGGTGCAAGAAATTGTATTTATTAAACCCGGCAGTGAACTAACAAGGTTATACTTAAAATTTATGAAATACAAAAACATTGTGTTGTACATAAAATTACTATTCAAAGATTGAAATGCTTTTCTGTTGGGAGGAAATACATGGGGAGGTATTTTTATGAAAACTATTTGGAAGAACTTTTGTTCACAGTCTTTGGTTTATAGTACCACAGGATCCAAAAAGACCATTTTAATTATAACTCACAAATTCCGTCATCTCTTTCTTTCTTTTTTCTTTTCCTTCCTTCTTTCCTTCTTTCCTTCCTTCCTTCCTTTCCTTTCTTCTTTTTTTATTTTTATTTTTTTGTTTGTTTGTTTTAAATACATTGACCTTCCGTTTCTGCTGAGTATAATCTGTAGATTTTGGTCCTTGCCGGGAAGTCATCTGAAGCAAAGGCTTGAGGATTTAAGAAACAGAGCTGAAAAGAGTTTTTTCTTTTCTGAGAATTAGAAACTAGAAGTTATGTCTTTCAAAGTATTCCAATTTTTTCTATATTTTTATTCATTTATTTTGAGATGAGGTCTCTCTCTGTCACCCAGGCTGGAGTGCAGTGGTACAATCATAGCTCACTGTAGTCTGGAACTCCCAGACGCAGGCTATCCTGAGTGGCTAGGACTATAGGTGCATACAGCACAATGGCCAGCTAATTTGTAAAATTTTTGTGGCAATGGAGTCCCACTATGTTGCCCAGGCTGGTCTTGAACTCTTGGCTCAAGCAATCTGACCTTGGCCTCCCAGAGGCCTGGGATTATAGGTATGAGCCACCACGACGCCTAGCCAGTTCCAGTTTATTAAAGAATTAAACATTCACCTTCTTTCTTCCCAGTCTGTCTACTCAGACCAGGGTGTTCTGATTCTGTCTGCAAGGGATGCTTCAACCCTGGGGTCAATGGGACTTTCATCCCATTGACTGGGCTCAATCTGAAGGTTTGATCAAATCAAGTAACTCCACAGAGAAATACTCACAATGCAATCCATGCTTAGACATTTCCTCATTAAATAGGACTTTGGAAGTTTGCATATGTTGCTAAATTTAATTTAATTCTGAATATTTTAGATATGTTGCCAAAATTTAGGGTTGGCAAAGTGACAGCTAAAAATCTCAGAGAAAAATGGAAGATATCAAGGCTGTTGGTGTGCAGAAGTATTTTTCAAAACATGACTGATGATCTCTTCCTGAGTTTTGTGTGTTTCACTAAACACACACGTAAACGTCGATGCCATGCATTTCCGTACACAGAGAAGGCTGTTTAGTGATGTGACTATGTTTGTACATGGACCGGCTTGTAGCCCAGCCTGGCTCTCAGGGTTCCAGATCTGCTGATTGCTTCCATTAGCTTAACTAGTTCAAACATTTAATAGCTGAAATTCACAGACCCTCTTTCTTCAAGCAGATTGATAGTCTGAAAGTCAAGTAACAGTATCTCCAGAAAGCTCTTTTGTGAAGCTGAATTTTGGTAATTGACACCAATAACATAACAGTATTAAATCACCCATATTTTTTTATAGCGGATAAGCTAGTCTGCTTGTAAATATGTTCAAGGATAGCATGTAGGTGGCAGAAGAGTTATGCTACAACTTTAACAGCTAATAAATCTCTATTTAAGCAGGGGACCTCTAAAATTTAATTAGGCATATGAAAGCAGAGATCATTCCGAGGGTAAAAATATGCCAATTCTCACAAGAAAAGACATCTGCTTTGTGGAAAAATTTCAAGTTAAAATTTACTCTTCTGTTACTTTGTCAATAGAAAGGCTTTCTGGTAGAAGAGCAAACAGCTAACTTAAAAAAAAAAAAAATGACAGAGGCTGACAGGAGGCATTCCTGGCACACCCTAGAGAGGAGGGGAAAAAAGGCCCATTTGTGAACTTCGCATGTGTTATTTAGCTAATTCAGATCAACGCCTTTCTTTTCTTTCCTTTTCTTCCTACTTCCTGGGTCATGGGGGCTTAGTCAAGGACCTATGGCAGATTCAGCCATACGCAAGAGGTGGACTTGGCGGCCTCTTTGTAATTGGAGAATTTCAGTGCAGTGCGTCCTCATGGAAAACTGTCTCCTCTTCCACTCACATCACAACGTATGGCTACACTACAGTAATACCCCTACTCTCTGAATTTGCAACTTACATATCTAAATTACAAGTAGCCCTTGAGCCCTCTATAGGCTATAGGTGCCTTGGTACCTAAAATTGTTCCTTGTTAAAATGCAGAGACTCCTGGGACTGGTTATAGTCAGATTTCAGATGTTCTAACCTGAGTTAGTGTCTTCTCTTGATCTCCTTCTTGAGAGAAGGGTGTTGGTACAGCATAAAATGATTACCTGGGGAAACAGGGCAACAAGATTTTCAACATCACTTGTTTCAGCAAATTTTCTTCTTCTACTTATAAGCATAGAATTTGGTAAGTGCTGTGGAGGAAGATATTAAGGCACAGCCTCTACTCTCATGGAATTTGGTCTCATTTAGAAGATAAGACATAAATACATGAAGCATACAATAACATTTCAATTGTATGAGGTATATAGCACAAGGCAGGAAATACATACACATTGTAGGATAAGGACAAATAACTTTAGCTTTCTTTCCCCCTGTGGTCCAGACCCAGTCCTTGAGCCAATAAAGCTGTTTTTCTTGCTGTTTGTTTGCTTTTCATTTCTCAGGAGTCCTTTGTCTCATAACAAGAGAACATATTTTTAAAAAATTGGCTTTAGGAATGCAACCTCTGTTTTTGACTTGTGCTGCTAAAAGATGTGCAAATAAAACAGAATGAACATCAAGAAAGCAAAACTAGTTATGGTAGGATGTTTAAAAAATTTTTTTCTTACTACCATTTGATATATCCAGAAGATGTTCTGTTGCTTGTATGGTATTTCCTTCAAATCACTTATTTTATGCTAAGAAAGTAACATTGGTGTTTCACTGCAAATGTCAACAAGCATCATAAATAATGAATTGAGAATTGAGCTCCCATTGCCCAATTAAATCATCCTTTCATCTGATCAAATGCCATTCAGGCCTTTTTGTGTACTTTCAGTTCTTTTTAAAGTCATTCTGGTGTCGTTTTTTAAAAAAATAAGTAACATAGATGCCCTCTTTTGTGAAAGACTTTAGATCTAGCTTTAAATGGCTACATAATAATTTAATTAAAATAGTTGGAACTATGATATAAGAAGAAATGCAATTATTTGTCTTTACCAAAATTCTAGAAGTGGGTAATCCTGTGCTAGGTGACCGCAGGAAGGACTCAGGGACCTCAGGACTGTATCTGAAAGGCAGTGCTGAGTGGATCGGGTTTCAGGTACCTGGCTTGGTCCTGCTATGGTGAGCTGGTTGGTTAGACTTAAGCGAGTCTCTGGGATCTCAGCTCTTCAGCCATGACATGAAAGGCTTGGAGCAGATGACCTGTAAGCTTTCTTTCAGCTCTAAAATTCTATGAGCTACACCAACCACATCAAAAGACTATCTATTATGCTTAAAAAAACTGGAGTCTTGTTTCCATTAATGTGAGATACCGAACGTTTCATTAGAATACAAATGATTTTGATCTTCCTGGAACCTACATTAGACTGGAATCTGCAGTCTCCAAGACTTCGCAGTAGGCTTTTAGCTATTGGGAAATGACGGAGATGTATTGAGAATATTTGGGGTTTTCTGAATCATTGCATGAAGCAGAACAGTACTTCCATACAGAAAGTTTCTCTTCAGTGTACTCTTTCTAGGGGGGAAAGTGTAGGGGTAGAGTGTCATGATTTTGCTGTCAGTTAACAATGGCATGGTCAGTTCAGGGGTTTGTGAAGTAGGCTTGATGTTTACTGTCAGTCTATTTTGGTCCACAGTGTCCTATATGTGAAATAGGTAGAATAAGTACTTCAGAGGGCTGTTCTGAAGATTGCACTACAGTGAAAATCACCTTGCATATCAGTTATATGCTGCCATGTCCACATCAAGCTAAATCTTAACAGCTCTACCCGACAACCGGGTTATTGCTCACGACTGTGTGGATCGGGGATTGGGGCAGGGCTTATAGGGCTACTCATCTCTGCTCTACGTGGTGTTGTCTCATCCATGTGACCTCTCCCTCCATGTGATTTCTCATCCTCCAGGGTCTCCCTCTCTCCACGTGGTCTCTCTCCAGTGGAACAGGCTGGACTTAGCATAGCAGTGGGGCTCCAAGAGCAAAAGCAGGCTTCTGCTGCAGTTTATTAGTCAGAGCAAGTCACTAGGCTAGCCCAGACTCCAGGGGTGGGGACACAGACTCCACCCCTTGATGCTTTGTTATTAGCATGGACCTAGGGAAGCTTGAAGCATTGGGGGCTATTTTAAACCATCCACCATACCTCAAATAAAGCCTGGCACACAGTAGGCACTTGATAAATGTATAACATCTTACATGTTGCAACTTTCACCAGCATTCAATCTTAATTGACTCTGTGAGTGGAGGAAACTGAGCGAGAAGGTTGTGTTATTTGCCTAAATTCATACAATCAATGATTAATAAGGACTTGAACAGAGTTTTTTTGATTCCAAGTTCTCTATTCTTTCTACTACAATTTTCTGCTGATATATCACAAAGAAAATAAAATGTAGAAAGTGATTAGTGAATGCCATGGCTAAAGAACCTTACATGACTTTGTTACTTTAGAAAACTGTACTTTGCTTATGAGCCAAATGTTGGTTGAAAACAATGAAATAATAATATTTTCTGTTTCTTAGATATCTTTCTCCAAAATTTAATTACATCTGGGGCAACTTTACAACCGAGCTCTAGACACATATTTATTAGCAAATGATTTCTTGGAAATATATCCAAACGTTCACATAATTTCAGCTTCCAGTAAGAAGTCTACAGAGAGAAGAGATAAAGTTATTGGAGTTGAGTCAGACATCATGTGAAATCTATGCCTATCATCGTCTCCAGAATTCAATCTGTTTATTCTTTTTCTTTTTCAAGTTTGGTATGAAAACAATAACTACCTTCAACAAGAATGCAAAATGAAGAACATATAAAACATCAGTAGTGTTAAAAATATAGAGTACTCATTATGGTACAGGCTATTATATCATATTTATATAATACTTAACATCAATGTATGAAACTCTTTATGTAAAAGTGTCATACAAAGATTTTTGTTCTTTGTGTTATAGTTGTTATTATTGTCATTATTTTGATTGAGTCTTTTGTTGAACTCTGAATTCTATTTGAACCTGAAAAAGTAATCAAAACTGTGGGCTGTTTGATAATCCCCATGAATATAACTAAAAAGTTTTCGTGAAAGCCCCATAGACTGAACACATTGAATTTAGAGTAGTTCTCATACTAGTAGAAAGAAGCAGATGTCTCAAACCAAACGTACTTGGTTTAATATATTTTATGTTGGCTTTAATGGACAGATGTTTTGACTATGACATGGCAAGACAAGGATTTGAAATGGTGGATTGAAAAGATTTTGTTCATAAAAGTAATTGCTCTTACATTACAAAGTGCAGGATTTACATGTGGAAAATGTCAGCCTGTTGCAGCATCTCATGATGCATCATGTTACCACAAGCCATGGAGTTCACTAGAAATAAACAACATACTTCTAAGGGGCCCTTTTTAATAGGCATCACACACAGAATGGCAGGGAATGGGAGCCTCAAATCTAGAGTCATTCTACTTATGTGGTTGATCCTTGATTATATACTTTCAGGATTATCTGTGACTTTTGTTCCCATCAGAATTTGACTTCTGTCTATATTATTTTACAGGCTAACAGCAATTCCTAAATATCAGGCACTAGTTGAAGAGCTTTCCGGGTACAAAGAACCTATTTTATCCTGATGAGAACTCATAAGAGAGGAAAAAGATGCAGAGAAGTTATGTAACTTGCTTAAGGTCACACTGCTAGGAAATGCAAAGATAGACTATCACAGTATAGCTCCAGAATCTGCTCCTAGCTATTAGACTCTGCTTTCTCTTTTATTATTAAACAAGTGGTAGGAAGTACATCTAATTATTTGTGTGGTTCAGGAATTTCTGAAACAAGATAAATTTAGGTTAGTGAATCTGTTGCCCTAGAACCTCAAGAACTACCTGCTAACTTTATCTAGAAGTCAGTTTACCTGCAACCTTATTCTCAAATTCAGAAGTCAGAAAGGTCTTCCCACCCATGAAATAGTCACAAAGCCCTTACAGTAAATCCATGTACTTTATCCATTGGACTCTAACTCAGACCCTTCCTAATGCTTATTTTGACAATAAGAGATGAGGTGGAAAAAGACAGAAAATATAAAAACTATAAGCACCCATTTGTACTGCTACATAACATAACAAAAAAATTCATGATCATAACTCTGAATTATTAAAGAAGGGCTAAATAATGTTCATTACCCCTTTATTTAGAAGGCAGAGAAATAGATAATATATGCCAAAAGGTCTTTCTTCAAAACCATTTAACTTTTTAGACTTTGTTTGCTCTGTAGGCTAAGCTTCTATAATGAGAGATGATATTTGTGGAATACTCCAATCTCAACAGGACCAGGTAATGAAGTAAAAGAGGCATCGTTATGGAAAGAACACTGGGTGAGTTGGAGACGCTCTCCCACTAACTTGCTGATAAATGATCTGAGCAGGTCATTTATCCTCTTCGTGCCTCAGACTGCTTATACACCTCACTCAAAGAGTTATTGTAAGGATTAAGAAAAATAATGTATGTGAAACTGCCCAACATGTAGTGCATTCTCAATAAATATTTGTTAAGGGAAAAAGTAGCATTGCATTCCAATGTCAAAGATAAATTACTTTAAAATTATAACTTGGATAATATTTGTGCAGTTATATACATAGAGGAATGTGAATAAAAGAACGGAAGTGATTGCCTTGGTATTCTTCAATAATTATATTGCTTTCCTTTTGATTTAGATGTTTTTTTTTTGTCTTTCACCTGCTTTGAAGAATATAACTATTCAAAAGTAGAATCCTGGTAGAAATAAACCTTCTCTTTGATAAAACCCAGATGCACAGGGCAAGATATATTTCCTGCAGAGATTCACATGGGGACCAAATGGTCGGGGAATTCTTCTCTTAGAATTCCACCCATGTCCGTTTTAGCTCCAGTTGGCAAGTAGGATGGAGCGTGGATCCTTGTTCACATACGTACTTACGACAAGAGAATGACTGAGAAAGGATTAAGCAGATCATCAGCGTCTTCCAGGTACAACCCCAAGCCTTATGCAGTGACAGTCAATGTAAACAACTAACTATGTTTTGTTGTCCAAAACGATATTTGACATTACAGGGATGGAGGCAGAGGGTAGTATGGATTCAGGGTATCGAAATGATCTCAGAATTGTTTTTTAATAAAAATTTATGTGTTTTCCTTCCTCAACCAAAATTTTAGATACTTTCTCAGGGGGTGGAGATAGGTACATGAATATTTTCTAATACCTTTCCAGGAGTTTCTGATACTCGTTTCCCCCACCCCTCTCCAACTATGAGATCTACCAGTCAGTCTAGTGTATTAATTCCACCTTTCTATGATGTGCATGTGACCTTTTTCCATAGCTGGTATAGACTCAGGGTCACAATGACATATAGCTGAGCACTGGCTGCCCCCTTTAGGCAGGGCTGACACCCTTGACATCCGCCTCATGGACTGTGGCATATGCCTTTACACTGGGTCTACTTCATTCAATTATGTAATTAAATCTAGTGTTGAGCTTCAGACCTGGGCAAGAAGGATCCTGTCTTAGAGCTACTCCTTAGTGGGTACTATCCTGGCCCTCGCTCAGCCATGACTCTTCCCACAGGGTAAAAAGTCCTTGGGGACAAGTGGACGTGCTTGTTAGGCAGCTACCCTTCATTTTAGCCCAGTGCTTTCCAAACTTTAATATGCTTATATGAGACACATGAGGATCCTGCCAAAATGCAGGTACTAATTCAGGAGGTCCAGAGTGAGTCTGAGAGTTTGAATTTTTAATAAATCCCCAGTGCTGTGGACTACACTTTGGGTATCAAGGGTCTACATCATGGTCCAGGTACCCAGGCTCTTGGAAGTCCCCTAGCAGGTGATGCCAAGCCTGGATGGCCTCTTCCTAGGGTCTCTGCTCCAGAAGGTAGACTGTGTTGCCAGTGTGCCCTCCCCCAGAATGAGGGATGGGCAAGAGGGTGCTTAGAGTAGAGGTCTGTGGGCACAGCTTAGATGAATGAGGTCCTTGGGGTTCAGAACAGAGCCAGAGGTCAGAAGAGAAATGGGGATCACAGGACTGACTCAGGGATTGGGATCAGATGCCATGCACAAACCAACTCTCTCCATGTGACCATATTCTAGCATAGCATTCCAAGTAGTTTAAGAATTTTAAATTAAAAATTGTCCTTTCAGAATGTTAATTAACATAGGAGGATAGAATTTTACTTCAATAGTTTGTTATCTTGATGATATGTATATTTTAAACATAAGGACATACACTATGTGGGCCTCCTTCTTGCTGCAGACCCCAAATTATTAGAAGTGCTCTTGTTGGTAGGCACCTGATTTTCTAGATTTTCTAACCACCCTTTGCCTCTTGTCTAGATCATCCTGGGTGTAAACTCGTGACAAAAGGACCAAGGGAAGTTTGGACTTTTTACTTGGACAGCTCTTTTGCAGCGGCATATACTTCTTCCCTATGTTATTTGAATTCACTTGCCTCTTGTGGCCCTTTTATACACAACTCAGAATTTTTTAAGACCATCGATATGTATATTAAACTATGTAATACTGAACTCTGTGTGATATGCAACAGTCACAGTTTCTTTTGGTCAACAATGTTTGCAAATGTGACTGCAGAGTTGTATGGAACTGAAACCCGGCCAGTTCAAAAGAAAAGACTGGCTTGCAATGCTCTTTGCCTTGTTTTTGTTGTTTTTCTTAACTCGTTTTTCTTATTCAATTACAGTAGCACTGTTTTACAAGGACTCAGTTAGGAGTTAAATCTTAGCTACACCACCTACAAGCTATGGAATTCTAACTTTTCCAGGACTCAGTATTTTTTGCCTCTAGAATGGAGATAACAGTATCTACCATATAGGGTTGTTAAGATTAAAGGATATAATACACATAAAAGTATTTGGAATGGTGTCTGATACAGAATAATCACTCAAATAATGTTTCTATTATTCACTTGGGTTTCGTCTTCTTATTAAAGCTAAATGTTCTCTTGTCTCATTGATTTTTCTCTTCTTTGAAGTCCCTTCATCTTTGATAATCATTACTTTCCTATTTAACTTCTGCCTGTTGTCTTAGTCTCTTTTCTGCTGCTATGATAGAAGACCACAGGCTGGGTAATTTATAAAGGAAAGAAATTTATTTACCTCGTGGTTCCGGAGGCCGGGAAGTCCAAGAGCATGGCGCCAACATTTGTGGGGGGTGGGGTCATCCCATGGCAGAAAGCACCACATGGTGAGCAAGTGTGCAAGACAGTGAGGGAAGTGGGCCAAACTCAGCCTTTTTATCAGAAACTCAGTCCTGTGATAACTCACTTCCAAGGTAACAGTATTAATCCTTTCATGAGGGTGGAGCCCTCACAGCCTAATCACCTGGTAAAGGTCCCACTTCTTAATACTGTTACAATAGCAATTAAATCTCAACATCAGTTTTGGAGGTAACATTCAAGCCATAGCACTCATATTCCGCTGTTCATTATTAGTTTCATATAGCTTTTCCAGTCATGTTCCCATATACTTTATGTCAAGGGCAATAATATAGTTATTTTGTATCTTCCACAGCTCAGTGTATAATACCAAACACAAGAAGGATTCTCAAATCTCTTTTGGGTGATGGATTAATTCACTACAAAGAAATATTTAAGAACAAATAGTGCTGATCTGAGGAACATTCAAGAAAAATAGAAAAAGGAAATGCCTCAAAGAAGGAAGGGGTTGGTGTCACCAGACAACAAGGGTTGGCCAAGGGAAATCACTCAATTTGCTGAACAGTCGCAGGGATTAAAGTCCTGAATATCACCTGGTGGGATTCAGTGGGAAGACTGATGGGCTTCTCCAGCTGAGTGAGGGAGCAGTGTTACTTGAGTTCAGTTAGGAGCCTCCTACATCAGGGATACTTATTTTTTTGTTTTCTCTCCCCACACCCGACCTTGGTAAACTATCAGAACATGACTATTATAAGACTATACCCAGACAGCACTAACTGACACAGGGGTTGTTAAGAAAAACTAGGAGTGAAGTGTGGAATTTTGAGCAGGCAGTAATTTGCATGCTGTGTTCTCACTCTCTGACAACTCTGCTGACTAATAACAGGAAAGCAAAACCCCAAGTCAGTCCCTTCCTCACTGTCACCCTCCTCTCTTCTCTCATTTGCTTATGGCATCAAGTGGAGGTGACTTCAGCTGGAAATAGCATAGGGCTTATGCTAGGCCACGATGTGGGACCAAAATAATCAGAGATGTAGCAAAATTCCAATTTGTTTACCCCCTTGTGACAGAGAGAAATGTTTATGTTTATTTCTGAGGCTGTGGTATGATGTGGTATGATGTTCAAGTGTTCTGACACTTTAACATGCCATGCCGGGTTAGAAGCCTATTCCTCCCTTTATTAATTTGTTGGTGAATATATCTGGGTTTTCGCTTCATGCCAATAATTGCAAGAAGGGACGCAGTTTTGACATTGTTTCTTTACCCTTGCACTCCGTGTAAACAGAAGTTGTCTATCTGGCGGTCTAGTGGCTGTATGGGAAGCCCCTGTTTACTTAATCCGAACGTCCCTTGCATTTTTGCTTGGTCTACAAAATAAATGAAATGAAAAAGTGTGTTAGAATTAGAATTGCGTGAGCCTGAAAAAGACATTTGGGTCACTGAGTGACTTAAAAGCACCCTCTGTTTACATGTTTCTTCAGTTTCTGTCACTGCAGCTGTGTCACAGCTTATAACAACTAATCCCTTTTTATTTATATTTTACTTTATTTTATTTTGTATTAACGGCACTTTTAAGCCTTGTCTTCCAAATGTGTCCAGGGTTTTATAACTGTCTTAATAGTGTATACACATTACAGTTATGGCAGAGAATTTCCTCCAAATCTGGGTTTTGTTAAGAGCAACTTTAAGAATAGTTTGTAGGACAATTAAAACGTGTTAATCTGTATTTGAAAACTTGATCCAGTTAAAAATCAGTTTCCTGTCCACTTATATTTGTCAAAGTTTCCTACATCATGGAGCTGGGGTTTTCTTGAGAGGTGGAAAAAGGGGCGTGGGGAAAGCGGGTGCGGGAGCCTGGGGGCTGTGCTAGACTTTCGGCCTTCG
>RJWJ010021691.1:0-27593 GCA_004363605.1 Indri indri | reverse complement strand
TCATATTTCGAGCTGTCTGTGCTGCATTGGTTCCTCGACAGAACTCATATTCAAAAATGACACACATTTTTGACTTAACCATGATTTCACAAAAATTGCTCTAAAAAATAAATTTGAAAGATAATCATAAGCCAACATGTGTGTTTGAAAGAATGAGGATGTATCTTCACAATAAAAATAATTTAAAAAAGAAGTGTCTAAGAGAAATGTCAGAGATATCAACTGCCAAACTTAGTACTTAAGGAAATTGGACATTCCATACTTAATAACCTAATAATAGAAGGCAGGAAATGCAGTTATCCAGGTTTTTGGAGGACTGGACTCAGTGGTTATAAGAAACAACGGATCCTTTCGCTCCCCTGGCTGTTTGGGGCACAGCCACTCTGGGACCCCAAAGCTCCCTGTCCTGCCTGAAATCCTCAGCAGAACCCAAACCTTTCCTAGTTGTCCCTTCTCAGTGAATAAAATTGCCTGGCCACTTTTAGTAAGAAGGTATCTAACCCAGGGCTATGTCAAAGTTAAGCTCTCAGCCCATTGTAAACCTCTCCAGTCTTCTGGCTGAGGAGCAAATCTCTGGGCCAGGGAACTTGCATAGGAAAGGAAGGGAGGGTCAGATTCTTCTCTTCCTCGAGCCGCTTTTGCAACCACTTATTCCTTGCTGTTTAGGACCCTCAGGGGTGGAACTCAGGGAGGAGAAGGCTCCTATGACAGGGACTGCTGAAATCTGGTATTGATGGTTTCTGGCTGTGGCAGTATCCAGATGCTGAATCTTTTTCTCATGAAACCACTTGGCGTTGGGGCCGGGGCATCTTTATATAACCCCTAATTTGTGGTTCTCTGTTCTGTAATTCCTTTGATATGGACAAAGTCTCTCCTGATGGCCACTTAAGACACCCTCAGTCCTGTTTTCTACTGTTTCACTCCTAAGGCTCTCCAGTAGTTCTCTTGGATGGGTCTCCCTCCATGGGACACAGTCTTCTTATAAGGGGTCCATAGGCAGCCGCTGAGGAAGTCAGGTTCATGGGCCCAGCCAACCTCAGAGCAGGGGAAAGCCAGTGCTACCACAGGGCAGCTCTGATCACTGTCATTTGCATCCAGCTGAAAGTCAAACATCTCTCTCCACACCCACAGCCACACACATCCAGCAGCGGGCATGTGCCAAACTTTCCAAATGGTTCTCCTAAGGCACCTACCAATTAGCCAAGGAAAAGTGGAAGCACTCCTCTCTCCCACGGGAACGAGGGGCGGGAATCACAGAAAGCAGAGACCACCTGCACTCTGAAGAAAGCCTTCAAATTCTCAATAAGCTCTCAGCCTTTTTTACATAATCTAGCGCTGTCTCGATGTCACACCAAAAAGGAATTTAAAGGATGTGTTTTTAATTCTCCCTAAGCAATACAGGAGGATTCACATATGGTAAGATTTGTTTTAAACATAAAGCATAAGATTAAAACAAACACAATCCATTATAGCATTATTAGAAATAGTACCTTTCCTAGATACAGTGTGACATCTTAAATGGAGAAAATGATAAAACATGCACATACATGCACACACATGCACTCACACACACATACGTGTGCACGGACCTACACACAAATGGAAGAAATGAAACATTAAACACAAGGCAATGTTCTCAGATAATGTCGGGGAATTTCTCCAGGCCAGATTTATAGATTTTTCTCTCAAAGCTAACTTCCATCCATTAATTTCCTCTCTTATTGCCTTCAGGCAAGGCTCTGTTGACACATGCCTGATCTACTATGCAGTCAGCCCTCCACCTAGTCTCCCTACATGCATGCTGCCGTCCCTCTTCCAGACCACCCTACATATTGCTGAACAATAAATCTTTCTAAATTGCAGTGTTATCCTATATCTTCCCTCTACAACCATCGATAGCTCCCTAGTGCCTACTAAATAATTTCAAATGTCTACATATGTTTTTCTTCCGTGACTTCATTTCTTGTCTTTTATATACAGAATATCTCTATTTGAACCAAATTCATTGTACTCCAAAACAGCCACACTTTGCTACCTCCACACACAGTAGACACTCAATAATTGTGATGAAGAGGGTTCTAAGTGTCCATGCTGTTAAAAGATGAGTGAGGAGGGTAATGCTTGATGCGTAAAGGTTATTTGAACAAGGTCCATCAGTTTATCTCTATTATATTATAATTCGATTGCCTCTTTGTGTATCTATGTCCACAATTCACTATGATTTTTTTTTAAGGAAAAAAAAACTTTGCCCTTTTATCAATGTAAGCCCTGTGCCTGGCAACAAATATATATTTGGAAAGTGAATAAATAAATGAATATTATTCAAAGTACAACAGAGATCAAAGGACTTTGTTAAAGGGACTGAAAAATTAATAAATTGCTATTAAAATATAAGAAGTACAAAACAAACAAAATAGACAAAATATATGTAATGTGTGTTTTGGTCGGGTCAGGCTAGGTTAGCTGCATAACAAACATCATTAGCAGCTCAAGGGCTTAATGCAACAAAAGTTCGTTTTTGTTTACACAAAGTCCAGCAGGAAAGCTCCTGGTTGCCAGTTTCCTAGGACAATTTCCTCAAAGTGGTCACTTAGGACCAGGCTCCTCCCATCAGCTCACTATCCATTAAGTCTTCCTTCAAGTCCTCTGCTGGGTCTTTCGCATCCAACCAGCTGACAGTAAAGTCTAAGATCATGAAGGGATCTCCTAAAATGGGGTGTTTTAGGAACCAGGCTGGGTGCGTCTGCCAGATGTTCATCATTTCCAGGCTCGTTTTCCCTCCTATGCTAGATGTTTCTGTGTAGTTCTAGAGCAAACACAGAAACTCTCTGTCAGTCCCACAAGCTAGATCTTAACTACCTCTATTGCAGAGAGATTATATTAGTTATCAATTACTGCACATCAAATTACCCCAAAACTTGGTGTATACAACGACACTTATTATCCCACAACTCCTGTGTGTCAGGAATCCCAAGTGTGACTTAGTAGCTGGGTCCTCTGGCTCAGGGTTCCTCAGGGCTGCAAAGAAGGTGTCCACCAGGGCTGAAGTCATCGCTGAGCTGTACCAAGGGGTTGATCTGCTTCAAAGCTCATGCAGTGGCTACTGGCAAGATTCAGTTCCCAGTGGGACTTATACTGAAGGTCTCAGGTCCATACAGGCTATTGGCTGCCCTCAGCCCGGTGATGTGTGGGTCTCTTGATAGAGAAACTTACAACGTGGCAGGTTGGCCCAACAGGGTAAGCAGCCCAAGAATAGCCCAGGAGAGAGGGTGAGCGAGACGGAAGTCGTGGTTATTCATAACCAAATCTCATAAGGACATTCTATCACTTTCCCTATAATCCATTCATAGGAGGCAAGTCACTAGGTTCGACACACTCAAGGGTTGGGGACCAAGCAAGGGCATGTATACCAGGAGGCAGGGATTACTCTGCATCATTTCGGAAGCCACCTACCACAGAGATCATAGAAAAAGACAACTCTAACTGCCCAAACTATGGCAACTGAGTGATTGACTAGAACATTTAATAAACGGGCTAGTCAAGGAAATTTGGTGGGTGACATTTTGGTGATGGGAGGGAGAACGACAGAAGAAACTTGGGGAAAGAGAGAAGTAAAACCAACGAATGTGTTTGCTCAGCAAGTGGAGTGCACGGGGTTAAACTGAAGCTTTACTGTGAACAGGACAATTGCTTCCAAAACAGTGTACTTGAAATAGCTGAACAGAATAAGGCAATAGAATTAATTAAAGGTCAAAGACTGACTTTTAGGGAAAAATCATATATTACAAGGATGTATGCGGTGATAATCATTTCTATCTCAGAGATTTGCTCTGAGAATTAAATGAGATGATGCATCTGAAACCACCTGATTCAGTAGGTCTCACTCAGGTGGGTCCTTAGAGTCTTCTAACAAGTTCCCAGGTGACTAGGATGCTTATGGTCTGACCACACTTTGAATAGCAAGGACCCAGCCTGGCCCCTGTAAGCCCAGTGAAAATTGTTCCATTATGTCAGTGGTCCCCAAAGCTGAGAAGGCATCACAATGACCCGAGGGCTATGGCTCCACCTCCAGAGTTTAGGAGTCAGCAGGTCTGGGGGGAGGCCTGGGCATGACAAGGACAGTAAGTGCTGAAGACATACAAGCCATCACACCTGCCCTCAAGGAGTTACAATGTATAACTTGTAAAGGAAAGTTCCCCCTCTGCTAGGAGGGGGAGCTGTTTACAAAGCCAGCCACAGTGAGCGCAAGACACCTTGGAGCTGTTAAAACATAGTAACAAATGCCTTAATTAAGGCAGGAGTAAGGAGTGCCATAAATCTCCTCCTGAGTCCCTCTGAAACCGCTTCCCCCACTGATGCAACCAGGAGTACCTTTTCACTTTATAAACATTCCCGGAACGACAAAATTAAAGTCCTCCCAAAATGAGATTATAAACATTAAATGCTATTTACGACTCTCATGATAGAAGCTACAGTAGAATTCATTTTAATACTGTCACTTAATAAATGTACCACAAGTTTTGTTTTCCCCCTCTAAATTACTTTAAATTTCTTTGAAATACCAGGTCAGAAAGAGGGTGAGTTCTTATCCCATGTGGCAAGGACGGGGTGGGGGGGGAGGTTAAATAAGCTGTGGGTACTCCCCACCCCCCGCCCCCAGGAGCCCAGAGCTCAGAAGACAGACAAACTGGAAATCAACCTACCAAGTTCACTTCCAACCCAGGGCTTCGCATTGCCATTTTCTCTACTGAAATGCTCTTCCCTGCAACAGTTGCCCGGCCCTTTCCTTCTCTCCAGTCTAACTCTTCACTTGGCCTGGTTTTCCTCCCCTGGGAAGTGGGATCTCTGTATCGGGCTGGGAGATGTGGAAGGTTTCCCAAGAAGGGCTGATGGCAGCTGAGGGATGAGAAAGCCTCTCCCAGTGTCGAGGGAAAGGATGAGCGGCCCTGGCAGAGAGAAGAGCTCATGCCAGCGTGCTGGGGACTGCCAGGCGTGCAGGGGGCCTTTCGTCAGCGCGTGTGCCTGTGAGGAAGCGGGGCAGCAGCGGGGAACCCGGGCGTGCAGAGGGCACACTGTGCATGTCCTGTGTGCTGTGCTAAAGAGTTAGAATTCCGTGTCGAAATCCGAAGGACATCACTGAACAGGAGGGGGCACTATGGGGTGTGTTACATGAAGCGGGCAGTGAAGCAGCAGGAGGGTGGGATACCGGGGCCAGGACAGAAGGAAGCAGAAAGGGGTCTGGTGGGGAGACTGCTAAATTCATGTAGCCAGGAGGGGACGAGATCCTGAGCAGAGGTCCAGGCAATGGGTCCATCAGGGTCGTTTCTAGGGAGCACAAAAGAGCGAATCCGCTCAGGGAAAATGAGCTCATAATCTTACACACGTTCCTCTCACATTTGCCAAAATGTGACTGTAATTAAATGTTTTGATCCCAGGTTTGAAACCTAATCCATGGACCGAATCCTTCCCCTTTCCACAAGTTCCCTGTATCCCTGAGTCCCCTCAACGGCCTGATCATTCACCATGCGCCTGCATTCCCTTCTCTTAGGATAGTGATAGCTCTCTGTTTCTTAAAGAGGCTAAGCTCATCTCCAACTCAGAGCCTGTGCACTCACCGTTCCCTGTGCAGCAACACCATTCCCTGTGACTTTGGCATGGTAGGCTCCTTCTCACCATTCAACTTCTTGCTCAGCTGTGACCTCCTCAGAGGGCCTCTCCCACCCACTTCCCAGGGTACTGTGTTACCAGCTTTTATTTTCTCTGCACTATCCTCATTTATTACGAAATGACACAGCATCCTTATTCACAGAAGCATTTATTCTCTCCCTTTTCTCAGTAGAATGCCTGGGTCATAAGAATAGAGATTTTTTTCCAACTGCACTGCTTCAACCTCAGCATCTGCAACAATGAATGGCACATAATAAATGCTCAGTAAATCTCTATTGAATGAGTGACCCAAGGAACCAGAAAGGTAAAAATGAGAATTAGAAGATACCTATGCTGAAGAATCACTATTTAGTTTCCTTTTCTCAATGATATTTCCTTGCTCTTCGATCACGGTAATTCACTCACAATGAGAGGACAGGCTAGCATCATTGCAACAGCAAATCCCCCAGGACAGGAAACGAATTCCACTACCGTTTTTTTCCCAGGAGATGATAGTTCTGGTAGTGGGAATGCTCACTTTTTCTCTGGGCAAGGTACATATCCATGCAACAGCCTCTGCCTATAATAGCTGCCACAGAGACCAGACAGGAGGCATTAAAAATTAAACAACAGAAGAGTCGATCAGCTTCCAATCTCGGGTTTATAGACAGGAAAATGCCTAATGACAGGTGGTCTCCGTAACAGAGGTGGCCTTGGAGAGACATTGCTCTTGATTTTATTTTTTAATTAACTTTTATTTTCAGTATTTTGTCCCTTTTTTCTGCCCCCACGGAGTGATATTTAAATGATAAAAGGCTCACCACTGTTTCCAGAGCAGCCCAGACCAACTCGCCACCCGGCTGCAAGAGGAGGGAATCTTTAAAGATCCCTCTGTCTTGGAATTCTAATGCTGCCCAGTGGCACACGTGGACTGCATAATACGGCTCCCGACTGCAGTTCTTTAAGCTAAAGAGTGCAGTTCTTCATGGCTTCCTCCTGACAGTCTCCTAATTACCCATTCCGAGCCCTTGGAAACAGCATTCCTCCCACCTAAGTACCTCTATCTACCATCCGCTGCAAGACACACCAGCAAGTTGAGTATATTTCATTCAGCACCTATTGGCTGTACATGAATGGTGAAAGAGGCACAGTCCACGTGTGACAGAGATATTCTGACTTAGAATAGAGTCACTATTAAATTTTATATGTGTAATACATATATGAATACACACATACGCATTTATAATACGCTTATCGATACCAAGGAAGTCACGTCTTGCTTTAGTGTGAACATGACTGTCTCATGTCCGTGACCTCATCTGATTTTCACACTCGCCCTGAGACATAGCAGTCATACTCTAGTTATTATACAGAAATCAAAGCTAAGGCTCAGAGAGGCTGAATAACTTACCTAAGTTCACACAGCTAGTGAGGACCACAGCTGAGATCTTAACATAGGCTGGCTGACTCCAGAACTGTGCTCTTAAATTCTTAAGCCCCTCGTAAGATTGAAGCATATAGGTGTGTCCTGAGGAATGAGAGAAAAAGAAAGAAAAAACAGCTTGGGAAATATACTAGGAACTAGATTGTGCAAAGATCTTAAATGCCATGAGAAGTCATTTGGACTTCATTCTGCAAGTCACAAGGAAAAAACAGGGTTTGAATGAAAAGCTCTTTGAAAAAAAGGACAGCTTTAACCCTCCACTTTATCACTTTATTATAATCTAAAATTATATATATATCTATGTTTGTTACTTACATATCATGTGCTTCCCTTTGCTAGAATGAATGTGTGACATGAATAGAGTCCTTGTGTGATTTCTTCTCCATGGCACTCCATGCCTAAAACAATGCCCAGCTCACATAAGGCACTTAGTATTTATTGAGTGAATGAACCAAGAAACCAGGTTTAAAGCTCTAATGCCATCCCATGCCTGGACCCCCTGGGTTCCTTGAACTAAGCACAGTCCACCTTCTAACACAGCCCTCCCAGCTGTTGAACAGAATAGCCCCTTGGACCTGGTTTCATCTTCTACCCACCCCTTGCCCAGACCTGGAATATAGTCTGGCCTCAGGTTTTCTTAGACAAGGTGGCCTTGCTCTGGCCTGCTGAGTGTGGTAGACCTCTCTGGACTATCTGATTTGACAGGGACTCCTGTCAAAAGAGGCCATACTTGCCTATCGTGTGCAATTTCCCTATAACATGAATTGTTGTATCACATAGCTTCATTTGAACAGTCGCAGAAGAGGGAAAACAAAAAAACAACCCACTCTGAACTCACCCCTCCCTGCTCGCTCCAACCCTGGCTTCCCCACCTCTTCCGCATCCCCCACAGTTAGCGCAGAGCACTTAACCTTCCACGGGATGTTTTTATGCTCCATTTTCTGTGCCATCATGGAGGAGCCGAAAGTAAATGGAGTTCACTTTGGATGGGCGCCGTTCTCACCCACTTACGTGCTTTCTCCCCCTCCCCACTTCCCTAAAGGGAAGCACAGATGCAAAGAGAGGGAAGGTGTTTTCAAATTAAATGCATTTCAGAAAGTCGGGTAGGCAGGAACAAAGGCCTTTTGCTAGGATTGCCAAACGAGTAAAGTGCCTACAATTGATCGGTGCAGAGGAGCATTTACTTAGCAACAAAACAGGCCAGTGCAAGACCAGCTTCGCTGCCTGTTTGCTCTCCCCTGGGGTCTTGTGCTTCTACTTCCCAACACGTGTCACACACAAGTACTTGTTTAATGTGTGCTTTCAAGGATAGTGTCATGGTTATCTATGCCCATGTAACTCAGTGGCTTAAAACAATAACAGACACTGACCTTACTCACAAATATGCAATTTGGGTCAGGCTCATCAGCAGTGGCCCATCCATGCCTGCTCCGCACGGGCTGGTTGTGTTAGCTCCACAGGAGGGTCCGCAGGGTCCCCTTCCGAGATCACTCACACAGCTGGCAAGGTGATGCTGGGGACAGAGTTAGGGTTGCTGGCTAAAGGGCCTCAGTTCCTCTCCAAATGTACCCCCCAGCCAGGCGCAATATCTCACATTGGTAAGTCTCCGCAATTTGGGAAGCTTTGGAAGCTTTGGGATTGCTTGAGGCCAAGAGTTCGAGACCAGCCTGGGCAACATGGCAAGACTCCATCTCTACAAAAATCAAACAAACAAAATTAGCCAGGTGTGGTGACACATACCTGTGTTCCCAGCTGCTCGGGAGGAGGCTGAGGTGGGAGGATCACTTGAGCCCAGGAGTTCAAGACTGCAGTGAGCTATGATCACGCCACTGCATTGCAGCCTGGGTGACAGAGAGAGAGAGAGAAAGAGAGAGAGACACACACAGAGAGACTCTGTCTCCAAATAAATAAATAAACAAACAAACAAACAAATGGGCTTCCCCATGCAACAGTTGGACTTCCTCACGACATGGTGGCTAGTTTCCAAAAGTAATTGTTCTCAGAAATAAGTCATTAATCTCTTAAGGCCTGAGACCAAATCCTGTTATGAGTTCAATTTTGTGCCCCACCCAAAAGATATATTTGAATCCTAAGCACCAGTACCTCAAAGAGAGACCTTATTTGGACATAGTGTCTTTGTATGGCAAACCACCATAAGTTGGAGAAAGGCATCGAACAGAGTCTCTCTCAGGACCCTTGGAAGGAACCAACCCAGCCAACACCTTATCTTGGACTCCCGGCCTCCAGAACTATGAAGTAAGAAATGTCTGCCATTAACCCCTGTAGTCCAGTGTTTTGTTTCAGTGGTCCCAGGAGACTAATACGCTGACACGTCATCACTACTGGCCAAAGCAGTCAGCCAGCCTGGGGTGTCAAGAAATTCTCACCCATAATGAAGCCCCACAGATTTGGAAGCAGAGGCTGTGGCTATCTGATTATTTTCTATGATTTCACCAGTGCCTGACACGTGAGTGGTGTACAATGTGGTGTGCAATGACTGTTTTTTGAGAGAAAGAAAATGAATAAAGATTCCTCGATGTTTTGTGTTTCTGACTCAAATAGATTTAAAGCTACCCTTTCTGTTATAACGTTTCTGTCTGAAAAAATCCTCGTTTCTAGTTCACAGACACAAAGTGCCACTGTGTCTCATGTCTGCATTCTAAAGCACGGCGTTTCAAAGCAGTGTCTGGCTCTCCTTCCTCTGAGCCCCCACCTGCTGCCTGGCACTGGGAAGGACACTAAGCTTAGTTGGAGCTGTAGGGATTAAGAAACTGTCAAAGAATCAGACCAGCGCTGTATTTCTGGCTTCCCTTCCCATTAGTGATACACACGGACCTCTGTATCCATCTGGGAAGCTCTGAAAGGTAAGCCGTGCTCTGTGCATATGACCACGCCAAGGATCACGTTGGACTGAGCCCTCCAGGACTCGGAGACAGAGCCTTATACTCCATGGTTCCTGGAATTCCCAAAACAGGAGAAAGGGAGGCAAGGGAGAGGAGGAAGGGAAGAAGGAAAAAGAGGAGGAGGAGGAGGAGGAATAAGAAGAGGAGAAAGAAATCCTACCTGGGAACTAAAAATTTTGACAAATTGAACTTGTGGAGCTAGAGAGTAGAATGACGGTTACCAGGGGCTGGAAGGGTGGCTGTGAGGGGGGATGAGGTGGGGATGGTTAATAGTTAAAAAGTACAATTCGACAGAATGAATAATGCCCAGTATTTGGTAGCACAATAGGGTGACTATAGTTAACAGTAATTGATTGTCAATTTTAAAATAAAGAGTGGAATTAGAATGTTCTTAACACAAAGAAGTGATCGATGTTTGAGGTGATGGACACCCCAACCACCCTCATTTGATCATTGCACATTGCGTGGCTATATTAAGATGTCACATGTACCCCATAAGTATATATAACTATTATGTACTAATAATAGTCAAAAATTAAAAATTAAACAAACAATAAGAGAAGGAGGAGGAAGAAGAAATGAGAGGAAGAAAACAGTTACTACTAATGAAGCACGTACTCTCTACCTGGTACTTTACACGTGTCGTTTCATTTAATCACCACAAAATTCCTATGTCGTGGGTACTATTCTCGCTGTTATATACCTGGGGAAACTGAGGCTCAGAGGAATTAAGTACTTTGTACCCACATCACACCACTAGAGAACGGTGAGATTGGGGTTCAAATTCAAGTTCCTATAACTCTGAAGCTTGTGCTTGTCACCACTACACTGAACTGCCCGACCAAAGTGGAGGGGCTGAGCTTACGCCGCATAGCGGTTGGCTCACATGGGGTGACCTGAGGTAGGGACCATGGAAGGAGTCATTAAAAGTCACCGGTGATGCAGCAAAGGTGATGGAAAACCTGGGACTCTGGAATCCTTGTTCTCTATTTTGGGATATTCTACCTCATCCTCCTAACTCAAAGAACAAATTCTCCCCAAAGTCCGTGAAATCCCACTGTACAATTTCATACCAATTCACACGCACACTTCCTCGCTCGGTGCTATTTCTCTTAAATATACTATCGGCACTTTCCTAATAACTGTGGTCTCCTGGGAAAGCCATGTGAAATGTATGTGTTTCTATTTAAGACTGACAAAGGCAGGAGGAGAGAGGGGACCCTGTCATCCCCGTGGCTTGCAGCCTTTTCCTGGCCAGTGTTTCTCTCCACAATGGTTCAGGCCGGAGCAACGTGATTCATTACACTTGCTCTCGCCTTCTCTGCTTGATACTGGAGGCCTCCTAGTCTGGAGGAAGAAGGAAGGGGGAGAGGGAGGGATGGGAGACAGGAGGGCATCACTGATAAGAACAAAGAGCCAGCCAACTCCGGAAGCCCGTGCAACACACCGCCAAGAGGAGCTGACTTCCAGCAACATTAAAAGATGAGTGAGGAGGCGGCTTACGGGAACTTCCTTTTCTTGTGGTGTGGCCGGGTCATAATGGTGCTGTGGTCACACAGCAAAGGCTCATTAAAACAATAAATAAACCACAAGCCCTGTAACTTCTCTTTTCCAGCACACTTTGCGGAAAGACAAGGATACTAGGTCCCTCTCTCCTGCCAGATCCTAGCCATGCTTCTGGTGTAGGGTACAATTAATTCAGAACAGCAAAGGGGAGCAGAAATCCCGTATCCCTGTTATAATTTATGGGGTGAGGGTGAAGGGAGAGATGCAGGTATTTAAATATTCAAGAAAAAGCATTGCAGATAGATCTTTCTGGAAAATAATGAGGTCTCGATTTAGAGTTACATTCCGTGTTCTCTGGGCTCTATAGAAATGTCCTGGCTCGTGCTGTCACTAAAGAACGCCTGGCTGCATTTTCCAAATGCTTCTCTGGGTGGTACATGCATTTGAATTAGTGAAAAAGGCGGAAATGAAGAGCCAAAGGCAGAGAATTCAATGTCACCAACTGGCATTTAAAAATTTCTGATTGCCCTAGCATCTTTTTTCTAACTTACCAAAAATTCCAAGCAGCCTCTTCTAGGATAGATACAAATGACCCCATAATTTTAACATTATAAAACTATAGGGAGATTTAGTCCTAAATTGTCCATTTGTAAGACGTAAGTGTGCCCAAACTACAGATGGATCAAACTGTTTCTCGATTATCATAGAAATGTGCCTGGCAAACATACTCGCTACTCCCAATCCCCGAATTGTAATTGTCCCCCATTTGGCATCAACTAACAAGCAGACTTTCCAGCCTGGCCTTGAAGGCCCCTCAAGTTCAGGCTCTGGCCCAGCCAAGCTTTCGGGTCTTTTCTCCTGCTCTTCCCAACAGGCACATCCCACGTGTGGACTTCGGTTTCTCATGGTGCTCGCAATAGCACTGGGAGCCACCTCCATCCAGTCCCGCCTGTGTCCCTCCGCCCTACAGGGGCGCCTTGAGCTGACAGCATGAATTTTGGGATAAGGCAGACCTGGACTTGACTCTCTGTCCTGTCGCTTATCAGCAAGGCAATCTTGGGCAGAGGAAAGAAAAAAACACTGACTCAATTGAAAGTCATTGTCAGAGTCTCCACCTCATAAAATTCTCCCAAGGATTAAAGGAGAAAATGAATACAAAGGACTTAGCGGAGCACCTAACATAAAGTAAAAGCTAAAGGAAGGGAGAATGTCGTTGCTATGTACATTGTTGCCTCCAGTTGCCAGAACCCTTCAATTTTGTCCAGACCTAATCCAAATGCAGCCTCTAATATTCATACATTCGGAGTCAATCTCTTTCCCCTCTAAACCCCTATATGGCTAAACTGCATAAAGGAGATTTCTCACATACATACACTTCATATAATTATTTCAGCATAATAATAAAAATATCTGATTCTTACATATGTGTTAATTAGTACTCCAAGCATTTTATATACATTATCTCCTTTACTCCCCACGATAATTCTATGAGCCTTGTACTATTGTTATCCCCATTTTACAGATGAAGAAACTGAGATATAATGAAATCAAGAAATTTATGCAAGATTGCACAGCTATTTAAATGTTACACTGCTCTCTGTGCTACCACAGCCCTGCTTACAAGAGTAAGAGGGAGCGAGTTCTTAAATTTTGTGCACTAGAGCCTCACTGGTCTCAGAAGTCCTTGTGCTGTAATCTTATTGCAATGGAAAGGAAATAGAGTTGAAGGTCACAGACTTGGCCTCAAATTCCATTTAGCCCCTTAATGTCTGTGCAAACTTGGGCAAGTCATTTAATATTTCAAAGCTGGAAAGTAGAAAGTCTTAAAAGATTATAGGAATAATGTATGTATAGCAAATGCCTAGTATCCAATATATGATAGATATGCAATTAATGTATTTTATTAATACTAGTTCGAAGGCTTTAGGGAGCAGGGATCAGATTTTATATATTTTCTTTGTTTCTCTTAACCAAATCTCAGAAAGAATTCCACATGTTGCCTGGCATAGAAGAACAACTCAATATACATTTGTGGCCTGAAAAAGTGAATACATAAATAAATACCTGTTAGATATAAGTAAACAATGCTAGAAGGACGAAGGATGTAGAAAATGGTCACATTTGGCTGAGTTTGTACCTAAAAACTTTATTAATGAAAGAATATGTTCTTTTATGGTACAGTGACATTTAAAATTTTCTTTTGTATAACAAGTGATCTCTCCTACCCAGGGACTGCCCCAGTTCAAGGCAAGGGTACGGTCTGAGGTTGACTTAAAGGCCGACAGCACCACCTACTGAACTGTGGATTCCCACATTGCAGAAGGAGGCCAAACTGTGAATTGTGTCAAGGCCACGCCATGGCACTTAACTCCGAGCTTAAACAGAGCTTAAGTGAACTCGACATGATTGTGAAAAAGACAATGTCTCCAGGAAGGGAGAGCTCGTTCTGCTCGCAGGGCTTGCCACCCGTTAATGAGCCACCGTTGGAGTGTTTCAGTGGCTCTGGAAAGCAGGCAGCCTGGTGACTCTCATCTCAGCCTCTGCCAGGGACCAGACAGGAACCCCCTGGAATTCATTTTCCCATAATTCGGCTGCATTTCACTAAGAATAGTGTAATTTTTGTACAAACATTATTGAAGGTCGCAGAGGTGTTTTTATTTATTTTTTATTATTTTATTTATTTATTTATTTATTTTTATTTATTTATTTATTTTTCCTGTGTCAACAGCAGGATAGCCTTGGGTGAGGGGCTAAGGCCATTGTGGCCAGGTCTTCTCTCCTCGATGAGTCATAAGCAAACAACACTGGATTTTGACTCAGTTTACTTGTATCCTGCTTCAGCATCTGCACACAAGTGGAGGGGGATAGCGGAAGAACCCAATGCCAAGTCCAGGTCACGTTGAGCTTGCTAACACCGAATTGTCTGAAGCATCTGACACAGTGTATAGTAGATGCGGAGTAAGTGCTTGGTACATCAATGAATGAAACACACCGGCATCTGGCCTGGGCCTGGGAGGGGCTTCTCTCCCCCTCCAGATGCCCAGAGCTGCAAACACCACCCAAGTCCCCTCCACTCGACACCCTGGCATCCCCACCTTCGAGGTGCCAGTTTCTGGCCCCACGGTCGATAACCCACGACCCTGGTGCCCAGTGTATGTGATGCTTGGGGGACCCAGACAGCTGAACTCTTAATGAAGCAGAGCCCCGACTTGGCTCACCTCACCGGTTTGTTTCCAGCATTCAGCAAAAAGCATAAAACATAGCTGGTTGTCGATAATACTTGTAGAGTGAGTGAGAGTGAATGAAAATGCTGGCAAAGGAGCCCTCACGGAGGGAAGGATTAGGAAAAGAAAGGAGCAGAGAGATGCAGGGGAGGACGAAAGGAGAGGAGAGAGGAAGACGGGCCTCTGAGGGAGAGGAAAAGCTCGAACATGTGTTCGCCTCCTGAGCTCAACCAAGAAGCAGCTCTAGCCGCTTCCACCTCCGTGACCCCTACCTGCCCAGCCACCCTCGCCCTTTCCCCAAGGCTCCGCTCCAATCCCCATCCTGGGGGAAGCCCCCTGGGGGTGGGGGGGCGAGTGCCGCGTCCCCATCTACAGACGACTGGGGGCTGAGCCCTGCTGCCCAGGTGTCTTTGTGCCCTCCACCTTGTAGCCCAAATGGTCTTTCCCAGAACAAGCTCTGCAGCCTGTCTGTGTCTTTCTGTCTGTCTGGTCTGCCTGGCAGTCTGTGCCCTGCTCTTTCTCTGCTCCCCTCTCTGATGTCTCTCTCGTTCTTTGCCTGTCTCTGTCTCTTTCCCTCTGTGTGTTTGTGATTTCCTCTATCGTCTCCGTCTTTCTTGCTGTCTTTGTGTGTGTCTCCCTCTGCCTCTCTCTGTGTCTGTCTGTGCCTCTATGTCCCTCTGTCTGTCCCTATCTCTGTCCCTCTGTGTATCTTTCTCTGCATGTCTCTCTTTTTGTCAGTCTCTCTGTCTCTCTTGCTGACTTCCTTACTCTCTTCCTGTGTGTCTCTCTTTGTCTCTCTGCATCACAGTCTCTGTGCCTGTCCCTTTCACTCCCAACGCATTGCTTTGTCTTTATGTATATTCTAGTGGCATCTGACACATTTAAAAAAATGTGTCTTTCCTTCCCATCCCTCGCCTGGTTCCTGACTAAGCTCCCTGGTAAAGGCTCCCTGCACAACTTACTGAAATCACAGGATCGCAGAGATTTTCATGCTGGCAGCACTGCTTTGGGGAAACGTGCCTCACCACCCTCTCAGCTTAGACAACCACGCGAAGGCCTGAAATACAATGTTCCGTAAGCACTTTACCTCCTTCCTTTAGTTTCCCTGGAAGCTCTAGAGAACTCATCAGTTTCTCGGTGCCTTGGGAAGTCCCTAAATTGTGTGCACTGGAGTGGTCTCAGAGCTGCAGAAAGAGAAGGTCATTAGGAAGATTTGGTCCGTGTGCCTCTCCGTGATGAAGTCCATGCCTTGGCACGCTGACAGATAACTGGCAGGTCTCCCTCCCTGGAACTCAGCTTACCAGACTGAACAGCACGGACAGCAGTTTAACCCGAGGGTCAGAGGGCAGCCAGGCGTTATCTACCAACTGGCTGCATTCCCTCCGCCTCGCTGAGTTCCGCCTTCCCTTATAGACTCTGACAGGAGGGGCCAAGCCGCGGGGCTCCCCCCTAGGATTTAGAGATGTAAAGAGCCTTCCTTCCAACACTCCCCTCCCCAATTTTTAAATGAATGAAACTCAACACAAATTCCTTATTAATCACATATACCGGAGGGTACATCCTGAGATACAGGGAATGAGAGTGACAGCACATCCATTTGGGGTGTGCACAACACACACACAGACACACACACATACGCCAGTGTGCATATCAAAGCCGTCTTGTGAATCTTCAGTTGATTAAAGATGAGGATTGAAATGCATCTTAATAACCAGAAAATAACTTACAATCTAACATCTTGATTGTACTAGATTTCAAAGGGCAGCAAGACGTGTTGAAATGCACATATCTAATCACCAGTGGAATTAACAGATTTGCAAAAGTTATGCTTGAGAACATTATGTGTAGCTGTAACACAGCATAATCAAATTCCCATTTAATTTTATTAACGCTAAGATTCAGACTCTTTACACATTACCATTCCTTCTAATATTAATTTGGGGGTTATTGAGAAGGCACATTTTTAATGTTTTCTTGCTCATAGATATTTTTAAACCAAAATCACATGCTTTAATGTCTTAGTATTCATTTGAGTAAGAGCATTTACCCTCTTTCTTTTAACCTTGGCCCCACGAGCCAAGTTTGGTTACATGGAGAGCAGGCTGGGCAGCACCACAAGCCGCGGGCTTCCTGTCTAGGCGCTTGCAGCGCGCGTTCTCATGGCTGCTTTTCTTCTCCTTCCTCTGTCTGCCCACCACCCCCAGGCCCACTGGCAGCTCTGTGTACACATAAGCCCACGGTCCTTCGGCTGCTGCCAAGGGTCTGTGTCGTTTCCCTCTCCCTCTGCCGCTGTCCTGACCTTGCGACTCAGAAAACACAAATCCCAGAATATTTCTGTCACTCACCCGAGACCTCCACGGGCCAGGTTCGCACCTTGGCCGAACTTCAGACCCACGCTGGGTGAGGGGCGAGATGTGACACAAAGCAGAGTTTGAATTTTAAAACAAGGGACCCACAGGATGAGAATTCCAGCAGGACTTTGAAAAGAATAAAAAGAGAAGGTACGAATTTGAGCAACAGGAGTTCAAGAGCGTGATGGTGGTTTTATTTAATATATACTAGTCAGGTACATAGAACTTAACATATTCATCCACTTACTGTGACAGGGCTTAACATTCAGGGCAATGGTTATAGGGAGTATAAAAAGGATTCAGAGAGGAGGCGACATAGAATATAAACAGAGTCTTTCTGTGTAAGGAGAAAAGAACTATTTTTTACTTAAATTACCTCAGTAGAGTTTAAAATACCACACATAGAATAACCTGAAAATGGTCACTGCATCAGAAATGCCATTTTTCCTGTTAATTGGACAACTGTAGCTTCGAGTTAGAAGATTTGGGTCAAGTCACTTCCTGGCTGTGAAACATTAGGCAAGAAGCCTGGCCTCTCTGAGGCTTTAACATCCAGCTCTGGGCAATCATAATGATTGCCATGCCAGCTTCCCAGAATTATTTAAACATTTTGCTGAGAAGGGCAGGGCATATCACAACACTGGGTAAAACAGAAAGAGGCACACAGATGTCAGGTGCTATTAATATATAACTCTATTTATTAACATGATTCTGGCTACATTCACATTTTTTCCCTCTTAAAAAATTGGGAGAATGCCTAAGCACTTTTTTCCTGTATAATGCCCATATAGGGCTTCATTTTTATTTGCACAACTAGCTGACCTATGAATCTAAGCAATGTCTTATTTACCAGAATAGGGGGAAAAAAAGATTTGGACCCTAGGAATGTGCTAGGGCTTCAGAGTCACCCAGTCCTGAACTCCAATCCCAGTTCAGCCACTTAAAAGCTGCATACCTTGGACATTTTATTTAAACTGTGTCCATTATGTCAAAAGGAAAAAAGAGAACGATACTCCCTGCTTTATTGGGGAGATTGTATGTTATGTAAGGGAAACCCATACATAGAGACATGTAGTATAAATCAAGCTCCATTTAGATACAAGTATCAGAAATGAAATGCAATCTGGTTCAAGGGAATTTGTTGCCTCTAGGAACTTTGTTTTTCGTGTATACATAAACACACACACATATGCACTTTCATCTGTACCCTTATGTAACTATAGATAGATGATAGAGAAATAAATAGAAAGAGAAGGAGAGACAGGTAAATATATAGATGGATAGATGATAGGTAAGTAGGTAGAGATATAAAGATAGATCGATTCATCTTTGATCTTGTGCCCATTGCTGTGACCAAGAAGAGGTCTGTACTGTGATTGAGGGTCCCATTAACTCATATAGATTGTGGGAAGACACAGTTCTCCCAAAGGGGAAGGGATATTGGGCAGACAAAAGCAATACATAGCCACTACATTTACCCCAGGGCAACCCAGCAACCATGGACCTGCCATTTTGCGTTCTAATTTTCTTGCTTGAAATACGACCCACTCTCCTCCCTTCCAAGGGGAGGTGACACAAAGGCACATTGACATACATCATCTTGCTCAAAGTTCAAGCTCCAGGTGACATACATTCTTCTTCACTAGGTCCAGATGTGGAAGCCCCTGTTCTGGTGATCTAAGAACGCAAACAATCCCCAGTTGGAAAAGGGAACACACCATCCATGCTTATCAGCACACAGCACAGTGCTATTGGAGAGAGCTGTTCAAGGCTCACCCCCAGGGCCTGTGATGAGGTCTTTATTCAGTCAATGGCTTACACCTAGATCACGGGGCAGCTCACGCTCACCCAGTTCCCTCTGGGAGCACACCTCAGAAGGTGTACTTTAGCAGTCACTTTCACACAGGCGAGTTATCAGGACTAGGTGACTGCTTTAGCAATGGAGCAATCATAAGTCCTGGTCTGCCAGGCTTGGACTTTGGAAACACACTGTCTTCACAGGCAGTTGCTCTACTTGAGTTCTCGAATCTTATGATACATTTGTTTAACATAGTTGCTGCCTCAATTTTTAGGACTGGCTTAAGTTATTTGAAACCTAGTCGTATTTGTCACCTTGGCCCAGTGAAAACTTGCCCTCCCCTTGTGGCTGTCTGCGACGTGGCCCACTTGTTCCTCATCTTATTGAACTAAAACCCAACGCATTCCACAGCTGCTGATCATGATCAAACCCTAATGGTAAATGCCAGAGTCATGCAAATGAGTTTTTGCTTTTGCATGTGTTGTCTCTAAATTAGCTAATCCACAAGCCCTGAGGGAAAGCCTAACAGCTGACACCACGGACCTTAATAAACGCCTAGTCCCACAAGCCCTCACTCTCCGGAGCTCCCTATCCTCTGGTTGAGCTTCCTGCTGCCTCCAGACTCCCTGCCGGCCTCCCTGACCTCTCCAGGATCCGTAAGTGATAAATTTCTTTTGCTTCATGCATTTTGGTTTCAGCTCCTCATTGCATCTCACCTGAATGACAACCTAACTTCAACCTAACTTCCCCCTGTCACTCAGGGCTCTCCTAGAGAGTGCCTGTCTAGCCGGCTAGGCACGGTGGCTCACACCTGTAGTCCCAGCATTTTGGAAAGCCAAGGTGGAAGGATCACTTGAGGCCAGGAGTCTGAGACAAACCTGAGCAAATTAAGAAGATCTTGTCTCTCCAAAAATACAGAAATTAGCCAGGCATGGTGGCAGAAGCCTGCAGTCCCAGCTACTCGGGAGGCTGAGGCAGGAGAGTCACTTGAGCCCAAGAGTTTGAGGTTGCAGTGAGCTATGATGATTCCACTGCTCTCTAGCCCGGGGTGATAGAGTGAGAAAAAGAGAATGGCTGTCTTGTCTTATGGCCAGAGAGACCTCGAGACCAAATTAGAAAGAAACCGTAACTAGAAAAATCACAATAAATCTGTGTGTGTTCTAATAACCAACGCCAGAAACCTTATTTAATTTTTTGACTTGATCGGAAGCCCAGCCCACCTTTGCATATTTGTCTCTTAGCAGCAGAATTTGGCGCTCTGCCCATTCCTGTAGCCTTAGGCTTACTGACTTCGCTCTTGGCTTGTGTCTCTGAGAAATGTAAAATGCCATGTTTGTGGGAGTGAGGCCGGGCTAGGTGGCCCCTAACCCTCTATTCGCTCTCCTAGCCCTGGCTGTATCCAGAGGCCTGCACTGTGTAGGCAAGAAGTACATACCAAGATGAAACTAGGTACATACATGGAAATCAGGCTTCCCTAAATTATGTAGCTCTTCCTGTGATGGCTTTGTAAAGTGTCAGCTTGGCTAGGCTGAACCATGTTTCTCAGAATTCCGTGACTTGTATGTTTCCACTTAGGGTGGGCCACAAGATAGTTTTTCCTGAGTGATCTGGGGATGGAAGTAAAGCAGCCATTTGTTGCTCACCTGCTGACTCTCCTTATTGGCACAAGCAGGTGTTGGCACTGCAACAACTTCACCTTCCCCACAGATCCTTCTGGAGCTACTCCAACTCCTGGGCCAGGTGTGGGCTTAGCCCCATGATGAGGACTTGCCCAGTGCCCACAAGTTAGGGGAAACAGCTGACACACATTTAAGTCCATCTTCCTGGGCTCCAGCTCATGTTTGTAGGTTCCTGCTTCCTTTTGCTCTTCCTCACCTTTCATCTACCTGCCCATATTCACTTCCCACCTGCCCTATGAACCTCAACTCCAGCATCCGACACATAGGTCCTTACAGGGGCTGCGTGACCAGCTCCCACCGTTGCATGTGGTCAAATTACCATAACACATCTCTGTGTATACACACACATAATTGATCTCAGTGGTTCTGCTTCGCTGATTTAACTCTAATGCACTTTTCCATTCTAACTGTTCTCTATATTTGATCACTTTTACTTTAACTCTTTGTGGAAATGTTGGCTTCTGCAATTCCGCACGGTGCCTGACTATCTGACCCCCGTCCATCTTGTCACTGTTCACGGAAGAATGAGCCTCAGTTATAACTGAGAATCCGTTTCCCCTTCTGCCCTCAGAGCAGCTGGTGGATGGGATTCCTCCTTGCACCTGGAGGAGGTGGCCATTGTTAGCCATAGTTCTATTAATACATCGTTCTGGGTTTCCTGGTTCTAGGAATTCCACCATTCTGGTATGTCTGTACCAAAGCAACAATGTCTAAGTTTTAGTACAAGTGATTGCTCCCAACAAGTAAGATAATGGAAAACTCCCAGTTAATAGTTTTCCGATTTCCCCAGTGATAATAATATGTGAGAAAGGAAAATCTCTAGTTACTCCAGCAGGTTTGTCCTTTTTTGGTCAGGATTCCCACAATAAAGAGTTTTAATGCTCATCCCAGCCAATTTCACAACCATATCGAGTAGATTTATTGCTAACCACTGAACAGACCACGTTTGAATGAGTTGGTTTTCATCCTTTCTATGACAAGTTCCAACATGATTGGTTTTATCAGGTGTGTAAGCCCCGTATAGACTTGAGACAAGATGTTTAACTGGTTGTTTTGCATGTTGTGTTTTCTACCATACCAGCCGTGTTCTCGGTTCTCCATTAAGTACACTGCCTGAAATGTTTATGGTTAATGACATTGAGTTCAAATTGTTACTAAACCAGCAAGCCATATGGGGAATCAGTGGGAATCGAGGATTATGTGGTTGTTGTCTATAAAAGAAGATGGTTTATCTCATCTTTTGGCCAGTAAATGATCCCAAGACCTAGGTGTTAAGTTGAACTGCATACAATTGCCACTTTTGTAAGTAAAGAATCATATACTGACACTCTCATATGTTAGCACAAAAGAAAGTCCTTTAACCGAGTGTCCATAATTTGATTATTTCTATAAGGAGATAAAACAAGGAAACAACCAAAAAAAAAAAAAAAAAGAAAGCTCAAGATTTCTGCAAGCAAAGATAATTATAAGGAATAAAGCATCTTTACTACCAAAGAAGTGATTTAGGGAGGATAGAAATAACAATTAAAAAAAAAAAAAGACAAACTCTTTATTCCCAGAGGTCAGGGCTAGCTGTGAGGAAAGTAAGAAAGTACTTATTCCAGAATTTAGATAAATTAATTTAACCCAAACATTAGTCTATTTCTTGAGAAATTCACCTTCTTGACTATAAAGCATGTTCTCATCATAATTCCTAATAATTTGGCTGTCAAGGTGACCAAAGACACAAGAATATTAAAAGATTCTGGTCACCCGCACTTTGGCAACTCGACCGGTACTAGGAATAATTATAGTTCCACTTTTTATTTTAAATAAATATAGTTTTAAATTTAAATTTGGAGTGTGAGAGTTGCCTGCTTCTCTCCAATCATAACTTCATACCCAACTTAATGCCCCATATATTCTGTCAACTAAACTATTGCTTCACTCTAAGTTATTTGCTTCAAAGTGAACTATAATGAATAGGAAGTCCCCCTTGGAGCTATCAAAGAGTTTAGTTATGATACCAAAAATAAATGGTGCATTTTTAACAGGTGCTGCCTGTATAATGGGCAAGATTTTTTCTCCCCCCCCAATAATATTTAAATATAAGAATAGCATTATTCCATAGCATGAGCTCTTAAAAAAAAAAAATAGAAAAGTAATACCCCGAAGCCATTTGTATCTTCAACTCTCATGCTGGAGAGGTTCAGACATGACATATGAAAGTCCAGCAGCAGCCCAGGAGGAAGACGAGGAGGAGGAGAAAGCCACACAGGCCCTGTCCTCACCTTAGCTGGACCTCAGCCAAGATCTGGACCGAGTAGGGCATGATCCAGTCATAGGGAAGGTCTGCTGAGAGCTCGGGGGCATCTTGGGGCCCCAGCCAAACCAGCAGGGGTTGAGGGCAGTGTAGGGCAGAGAGAGCCAAGGGTAACCAGGGAGAGTGACACATGGTTTTGAGAAATGGGGCAAGATAGAGGTAAGGAAAGTGAGGAGGGGACCCAGTTAATGGGCAGAAGGGATATGTCTGTGGTGGGTCTAACTAACCAGTTGTGTTAAGTCAAAAACTTCCATGGTGCAATAAAACCCATATTTCCTCCACTTTACCAGCCATTGCCCTTCAAACATATTCTGTAGGACTAGGTTTCCCCTCATGCCTTTGATAAAATCTAGGGCCGGTCTCACACTTCTGCTAGTCCTTCCCACATAATAAAACATTCTCCAGTCACATTATTCTCTAAAAAAAGTCTTGGTTCGGTAAATGGTCTGTCCACTATAATAATGGATATTTTAAAAGTCATAAATTAAAGCTCCTTCCCTCCCCCAGGCTGAAGCTTGCGGCCCATGAGGTGGGATGAGGTTGCCGCCTTCTCTCTGGACCTCCGCCAGCCCCTCCCCCTCACTTCATGGTGATTCTGATTTCAAGTGGTTTTTTAAATTTATTTTTTAATAGTGTAAACTTTATTCACAAAGAAGACTCGATGAAGTTGAAAGCAGGGGCGGCACCTTTTGTAAAAAGTGAATATAAAAAGGCATCATGCCATTTTATTTAAAATTGTAAATTAGTTTTTTTAAATGGTTGAGTTATTAGTGGTAAACCAGAGGGACAAGAAGCAAGGGACCAGAAATGTTTATTTGATGGTCTCCATTACTCCTTGTTTGTTTTTTCTACCCGGTCGAGGCGGAAGTTGAAGATGAGTTTCTTCCTGGGCACTTTTAGACACTCCCCAACCTTAACTAGGGGTCCCTCCTCCATAGCTCTGCTGTTTCTCTCTTCTGCCTGGGCAATTGGAAGTTCTCCTCCAGCCCCTTACGGATGAGATGACCTCCCCACCCTACACCCCTGACACCCAAGTAAACTCCTAGCTGCCTCTTTTCTGTGTCCCACATTGTCTGCTGTCTGTTGGAGAGCTGCCTTCTCCCCAAGAGCCAGGCTCACAGCCTCGAGATTTTTCTTTCAGTTGAGGAAACAGGCAGCACAGGCTCCAGCACACACATCGAACTCTCTCAGGTCTCTTTACCCTCTCACCCAGCTTGAGGTTTGCAGAACCCCAGACCATGCTCACCAGTCTCAAGCTTCCTCGTGCAGAACCCCAGACCATGCTCACCAGTCTCAAGCTTCCCCTGTCTAGGCCTCTGCAACCTCCTCTATACTAGAGGCAGGTGGTCCCATAAGGTCCCCAAACCAGCATTTGCCCACCTCCTTTAGAAACCTTAGGTGATCTAGAATCTAGCTTTGGAAGAGAAAGTCACTGGTACCTCGTATCTCAAGGAGTCAGTAGAAATGGAGACTGTGTCCCATTTGAAAGGTGTACTCATTTGTCAATGTGAAGATGGGTATACTACCCAGATCTTAGCTGTCTGTACATGAAATGGTTTCATATCCTTTTAATATCTGATAATATTTGTATTCCATAGTCCCTGTTAAGTAAGCATTTGATTCTGATTCGTTATAAAGTTCTATCACATTTACTTTTAATGACCTAATTATGGCATTTGAGCCCCTGCAGGTCTGACTGCTAAAATTTAGTATTCCTCCAAGTGCCCTCCAGTTATTTTGGGAAGCTTGTTAAACCAGTCTGTGTTCTGTAGGCTCCGTACCACACTGGGCCTGCTCCCCGCTCCTCTCCCACCTGTCCATGCCTGCTGTCCACAAGGCCTCAGCCTGATTATGACTGCTCACCACGGGAACCAGACACCAGATGCCAGATGCTCTCGAACTTTTCCAGCTTACAGTTGCCAAACATCACCATGTTCTGAGCAGAGATGGAGAAAACATTTCTCTCTGCCTGAACATAAACTGTTTTGTCTCAAAGCAGCTTGACTGCTTCCCCACAAATCTCTTCTAAACAATTTTACCACTTCAAGCCATCACCCTTACCCCAAATCCTCCCAAATATTTAATTAAAAGCAGCCTCTTCAGTTTATCTCCCTGTTCCTCTCTAACTGAGAAAGTGCACTCCTCGCACCTGAGGCTGGACCAATGTCAGGACTTCCAATGGGATGACCTGAAATAGTTGGGGGGAATAAACTCAAATATTGGCTTGGAAGATGGAGCAACAGGCCTGAAAATGGACTTAGACAACAAGCGTCTCATGTCATGATCAGGGCAGCCACTAGTCAAAAGATCCTTTCCATGTAGGCAGGGTTTAAGCAGCCCTTGGCATTTTTCTTCTGCCATCCTAGGAAGGGGAGACCCCCCCAGAATAGGCATATGTTTGGATTCCTCACATCTAGAGGTGTGGGGGCTTGGATTCAGGTTGAGTTTTAGAGACATAAAACATAGCGATTCTTATTTATTGCATATAACATCCCAGAGAGGGAGGAACATCAACAGACCCTTTTCACAGATGAAGAAGGTGAGGCATGGAGTGTCGGCCATACAGCTAGAAGGTGGGCAGCCAGGATTCGAGCTCCTGTAGCCTGGCTCTTAACCATTATGATAATGGCCTTTTTAGTAAAATAGTCAAGTGCTATGATGGCCACCAGGAATGAAGAGATGACTAGACAGTTTCTCCTCTTCGACTTCAGTGTCTGGTGCTCCTGTATTTTCCTACCACTGTAGAGTAATCCATGGGCAGCAATCTCTTAATGGATAAGGAACAAAAGTTTGACCTCGTCCAAGTGGAGTCAGCCTGGGATCTTGCATAACTCTCTCAATGAACAGAGCTTTAAGGCACCCTCCTCATTTCCTTGGTGTGGATCTTTCGGTAGGCTAAGCATGGCCTCCACCTGTCAGAAACGTTGCCTTGAGAGGATTTTTAACCACCGCAGGCATCAGAGTCAGTTTTGTGGGCCTTGGCCTGAATTCCAGTGGAAACAGTTTGTCTTTAGCCATGGCCAAAAAGATTTATTGTCTCTAACTCATGACCCTTCTCCTGTACTTAGACTTCCAATAAAACTGATGTTTAGTGTCTTTTAATCATTTGAAGAATTGACCTCTAATTGGTGTTGCTTAATCCTGAACCGCAGTTAATGCTATTTCAAATATCTTAGCCAATGTTGTCTAAACTCTAGCCCCAAGTGTGAAAATATTCAGCCCTATTTGACATGTCGCAAAAGAGAAGAGGAACCGGTTCTTCTGCCATGAAGAACTCCCCTGACGACCAGCGTGGAGCAGCCTCCCTGCTGCCGGGGACAGATAAGAAGTTGTCAGCACTTTTAGAGCCTGAAGCGAGACTGGCTGAGCTCCCCACTGCCTTCTCTAGAGGAGGCACCTCTGTAAGGCCTGCTCTTGTCCCCCATTCTCTACTCAGCCAACCAGACTTTGGGATCTTATACCTCTTCTGTAGCTAAAAGCCTTCTCGGGGACTATGCAGAGCACCTGATGTCCAGGCAGGAATTCCACAGTTCCGGGGCCATGGCTTGCTGTGTAGAGCCTGGGGAGCCAGGATCTGGACTCGGGTTCAGTGACCGGCAGAGTCAGCAGGATGGTGACTGAGGACTAAGCCATTCCTGGGCTCTTCTCAGTGGTTACTGAGCCTCGGGCCATGACACTGTGCATGCCTGTGCTTTGGTTCGTCCACTCCTGCTCTCTCACTCCTTCACCCGTTCATTCAGGTGTTTCCCTTCCAGTCTAGGCCGAAACAGCATGTAACATACATGCCATGAAAGAGCCTGGCACCCTCAAGGTACAATGATAAAAGTTTTGAGTAGCTGGAAGAGGAGGTGTGAAGTAAAGAAAGAAGGATTGGGAACAGCAGGTTAGGATCAGGTTGGACTTTTTTAGAGGAAATGGTGCAGCATTGGGGATTCTGGAATATCTCTTGTCTAAGAAAATGCCTAACTCTGTCCTTTCCATTCATCATAACTTACTAAACCTCTGGTTAGACTCTGTAAGAAAAATAGATCAGTTTATACTTGAGAAGTACTTATTCTAATTTTTAAACACAACGGATATAATTATAAAAATAAATCAATATGTGTGATGGTCATTTTTACATGCCAACTTGGCTGGGCTACAGTCCCAGTTGTTTCACCAAACGCTAAGCTAGGTGTTGCTGTGATGGTATTTTTGTCAGATGTTATTAACCTCTATAGTCAACTGACTTCATATAAAAGAGTTTATCCTGGGTAATCCAGGCGGTTCCAATCCAAGAGGTTGAAAGGCACTAAGAACAGTACTTATTCCCTTAGGAAGAAGAAAGCAGTCTGTGGACAGTAGTTAGTTCCTGCTACAGTTTTCAGCCTGCCCTTCCTGGCAGACTGCCCTTTGGACTTTGGGCTAGCCTAGCCAGCCCCAACAATAGTATAAGCCCTTTCTTGCAATATTTCTCTTTATATATACATATATATGTATATATCATATTGGTTCTGTTTCTCTGGTGGAAGCTTGACTGAGAAAACAGTCATCAAATTAACTATTGTAAAGCTGTATTATGACACTGAATTTTTTATGTAAGTGTCACGTTCTTTCCTCCTCTTCCTTCCTCTTCAGGTTGTTCTTTTGCTTGTTCCACCTTTGCCCCGCCCCTCCTCCTTTTCTCCGCCCCCTAGTTGTCCCACCCCCTCCTCTTTGCCCCACCCACTCATTTTATCTCCCTCCCCCTCACCCCATCCT
>RJWJ010021690.1:0-27615 GCA_004363605.1 Indri indri | reverse complement strand
CACTCTTTACAATTTTTGACTTCAAGTCCATTTTATCTGATATAAGTATAGCTACTCCTGCTCTTTTTCAGTTTCCATTTATATGAAGTATCTTTTTCCATCCCTTCCTTTTCAGTCTATGTGTGTCTTTACAGGTAAAATGAGTCTGTCATAGAGAGCATATAGTTGGGTTTTGGTTTTGGATTTTTTTTAATCCATTCAGCCACTTTATGTCTTTTGAGTGGAGAATTTAACCCATTTACATTCAAGGTTATTATTGATAGGTAAGGACTTACAACTGCCATTTTGTTAATTGTTTTCTAGGTTGTTTTGTAGATCCTTTGTTCCTTTCTTCCTCTCTTACTGTCTTCCTTTGTGATTAAGTGATTTTTCTGTAGTGGTGTGTTTTGATTCCTTTTTGTTTTTTGTGTATCTACTATAAGTTTTTATTTTGTGGTTACCATGAGGCTTACAAAAAATAGTTATAACAGAATATTTTAAGCTGCTAACAGCTTAACTTTGATTGCAAAAAAACCCAACTTTACACTTTTACTCCACTCCCTTTACCCACATTTTGAATTTTTGATACCACTATTTACATCTTTTTATATTATATATTCTAGTTATTATTTTAATAGTTTGATCTTTTAACCTTCATATTAAAGATATAAGTGAATTACACTCCACCATTACATTATTAGAGTATTCTAAATTTGACTGTGTACTGACTTTTACTAGTGAGTTTTTTATTTTTCAGATGTTTTTATGTTACTCATTAGTATCCTTTTCTTTCAGCTTGAAGAACTCCCTTTAACATTTCTTGGGACAGATGTGGTGGTGATGAACTCCCTCAGCATTTGTTTGTCTGAGAAAGTCTTCATCTCTCTTTCACTTCTGAAAGATAGCTTTGGCGGGTACAGTACTCTTTTTTTTTATTTTTAACAGTTTTCAACAGTTTAATTATATTAAGTCTTGGAATAGTCTTATTTGGATTGAATCCATTTGACCTTCCTATACCTGGATATTTATATTTTTCTTTGGGTTTGGAAGGGAAAATTTTCTGCTATTATTTCTTTAAATACACTTTTGACTCCTTCATCTTTCTTTTCTCCCTCTTGAACTCCAGTGACTAACCATTTGCTCTTTTGATGCTATCCCACAAATCCTGTAAGCTTTCGTCATTCTTTTTCATTCTTTTTTTCTCGTCTGTGTATTTTTAAATCTGTATTCAATTTCACAGATTCTTTCTTCTGCTTGATCAATTCTGTTACTTATACACTCTATTGCATTTTTTCATTTCAATCATTGTATTTTTCAGCTCCAGGATTTCTGTTTGTTTTTATTATTAATTCAATCTCTTTGTTAAATTTCTCATTCTGGTCACTTATTGTTTCCCTCATTTCTTGGAATTATTTCTCTGTATTTTCTTGAAGCTCACTGAGCTTCCTTAAAACACTTACTTTAAATTATTTGTCAGTTAGATCATAGATCTCTGTCTCTTAGGGTCAGTCACTGGCACTTTGTTTTGTCTCTCTGGTGATGTCATGTTTCCCTGATTGTTCTTGATCCTTGTGGCAGTGTGTTGATGTCTGTGCATTTGAAGAAGTAAGTGCTTTTTCCAGTTTTCATAGGCTGGCTTTGTCCGGGAACACCCCTCAACAGTAAGCCTGTCCACAGACACAGCTACAAATATGAAAAGACAAGCCACAGACTGAAGAAAATATTTGCAAAACATATCTGACAAAGGACTTGTATATAAAAACATGAAGAGCTTTCATAACTCAATAAGATGATAAGTAATCTAATTTAAAAACTGGCAAAAAATTTGAACAGATACTTTACCAAAGAAAATATAAAGATAGCAAATAAGCAATGAAAATATGCTCAACATCATTGGTCATTACAGAAATGTAAATTAAAACACAATGAGATACTTATATCAGTTTGCAAGGGGTGCCAAAACAAAGTGCTACAAACTGGGTGGCTTAAACAACAGAAATTTATTGCTCCACAGTTCTGGAGGCTAGAAGTCTGAAATCAAGGTGTCAACAGGGTTGGTTCTTTCAAGGTCTATGAGGGAAGGATTTGTTCTAGGCCTCCTTCTTTGGCTTGCAGATGGTCATCTTCTCCTTACGTCTCTTCATATCATCTTCCCTCCATAACTATTTCTATGTTCGAATTTCCCCTTTTTATAAGGATACCAGGTATATTGGATTAGGGCCCATCCTGATCTCATTTTAACTTGATTGCTTCTGAAAAGACCCTATCTCAAAATAGTGTCAAATTCTAAGGTAGTATAGGTTAGGCCTTCAACCTATGAATTTTTGAGGGGATAGAATTCAACCCACAACACCACTGCATGCATATTAGAATACCTAATTTTTAAAAGATGTGTTGGCAAGGATGTGGAGCTCCAGGAATTCTCATACTGCTGGTGGGAATGGAAAATGGTGCAATAATTTGGAAAACAGTTTGGTGGTTTCTTATAAAGTTAAACAAACACCAAGAAAACCACACAGAAATTCCACTCATAGGTATTTGCCCAAAAGAAATGAAAGCATATGTCTATACAAAGCCTAGTGCAGTAACGTTCATAATAGCTTTATTAATAGCCCCAACTAGAAACAAACCAAATGTCCCACAACAGGTGAATGGTTAGACGAGTTATGGAATATTACCCAGCAACAAAAAGGAATACACTATTGACACATACAACAACATGGACAAATCTCGAAATAATTGGTTAGTGCAATGAAAGAATCCAGACACAAGAGGTTTATATAAAATTTGAAAAAATGTAAACTATTAAATAGTGAAAAAAAGCTGTTCAGTGGTTGTGAATGGATGAGGGGATAGGGAAAGGGAGAAATTACAAAGGATCAGGACATATTTGTTATTTCAATTGTGCTAATGGTTTCATGGGTGTATTATATATGTAATATATATTAAAACACATCAAATTATACTTTTTAAATATGTGCAATTTGTACATCCACTATACTTCAATTAAGTGGAAAATCTATTTTGAAAAAAATTGATAATTTCAATGCTATTTAAATTACTCTAGAATTTTTCTATTGGAAAAGAAAAATTCTTTTTATGTATAAAATTGGTTCCAAAATCTAATAATATTATAAATGCACACACAGACACAATACCACAGTCTATTCTCAATTATATATTTTGAGGCAAAAATTCCACATAAAATATGAGCAAACAGAATTTAGCATATTAAATTAATGACTAAGTATCGTTTATTCAGGATTAAGAAAATTCAATATTAGTACATTTTATTTTTATTTTTTAGAGATAAGCTGTCACTCTGTCACCCAGGCTAGAGTGCAGTGGCATGATCATAGCTCACAGCAACCTCTAACTCCTGAGCTCAATAAGCAATCCTCCAACCTCAGCCTTCCCAGTAGCTGGGACTACAGGCACATGCCACCATGCCCAGCTACTTTTTATTTTTTTGTAGAGCTGGGGTCTCGCTATGCTGCCTGGTCTCAAGTAATCCTCCTGCATTGGCCTCCCAAAGTGCTGGGATTATAGGCACAAGGCATTGTGCCCAGTCTACTAGTACATTTTAAATATTATTCATCAGACTAATAGATCTGGGGGAAAATGGAATGATCCTCTCTACAGGCACTGAGAAAGTATTTCATAGAATTTAACTATTATTTTTGATAGAAAAAATTACAATAAAATAGGAATATATGGATTCTTTTAAAATGTGTATATATGCGCACACACACACACACACACACACACACAGCTATCTTTGGCCAAAAACCAGCATATCGCTTAACAGAAAAACACTAGAACCTTTCCAACTATAGTCAAGATCAAGACAAAGAAAACCACCATCATTTATCACTATATTTGAGGTACTAATGAGGACAGTTAGAAAGAGAAAGAAAACCAAAGTATAAGAATTTGAAAGGAAGAGGTAAACTATCAAAAGAATCAACTGAAAAACTACAGGTACTAACAGAATTTAGTAAAGCAGCAGGGTAAAAATTTAATAAACAGTAGTAATATTTCCAAAGAAAAAGAAACAAAAGCAAAAGAAATGACCACATTTACAAAAGCAACAAAAATACTCCACTACCTAGGAATGAAAATATCAAGAAATACATAATACCTATGAATGCAAAACTTTGAAGGATATTTATGTATATGTCATGTTCTTAGAAAGAAGAAACATCATAAATACATAAATTATCCCTAAGTAAATTTATAAATTCAATATGATCCCAGTGAAATTAAATTTTGTGAGCTGTTCTTATCTTTGCATGCCTGTATGAATGACTGTCTACTTGTTTTACTAAGAGAGGAATTGCCTTCATATAGGTTTTTCAATAAGAAAAAGACAACTCCTCAAAAACGGGCAAAAGACCTGAATAGGCACTTCATGAGAGGTAATATAGCACCCACTAAAGATATAAAAAGATCCTCAATTTCATTGGTCATCAGAGAAACAAATTAAAACCAAAATGAAATACTACTATACACCCATACGATCGGCAAAAATTACAAAGTCTGACAATATCATGTTCACAAAGATGTAAAATAAAACCCTCATAACTGTTGGTAGGGGTGTAAATTGCCACAACCACTTTGAAAAAACAATTTGTCACTGTCTTGTCAAGTTGATTTACATTTCTCCCAGGTTGTAAACAACCATTCACAAACTTGCCCACTTATACACCAGGACACAAGTACAAGAATAATAGCGTTGTTCATAATACCTCCAGATTTGAAACAAACCAGATTTCCATCAGAAATGAAATGATACTTTAAAGTGGTATATTCTCACAATGGGATACTGCACAGCAATGGAAATGAACCAGCTAGAGCTACATGGAACAACATGATGAATCGCACAGAACGGTATTTTGTATTCTTACAAAAGAATACGTATGGTATGTTTCCCTTTTAGAGAAAGTTCCAAAACAGGTAAAACTAAGCTGCCACATAGATGATGAAACTAAATGAAAGTGAGAAAGTAATTACAGTAGAAGCTGGGCTCCTCTTAGGGTAAAGCAAAGGAATTGGTAAGAGGGACTAGGTGCTGAAAATGTCCTTTTTTCTTTTTTTAACCCAAATGATGTTTAGACAGGTGTTCACTTTATAATTATTCATTTTACTTCCTATTTATTTTTCATGTAATTTTACATAAGTTATTTCACACTTTCAAAGGAAAAAAACCCCACTGCAATAGCAAGATGTGCTAAGCACATAACAAGGTGCTGAGGAAAAAGGAATGGCAGATGGCTCTTAAATAGGAGACGAGATGCTCAGCCACACTCGTAACAAGATAGATGGCAAATTAAAATTATACTCAGATACCACTTTTTGCTTATTAGATTGGCAAAAATCCACAGCAAACCTTGTTAGTGAGGCTGTGGGAAACAGATACCCTCATGTATTACAGGTAATTTTAAACCCGTATGATGCCTATGGAGGGCAATTTGGTAATATCTATAAAAATTACAAATGCGTATTACCATTTGACCCAGTAATCTCATTTTTTGGGAATTTTACCTAAAGTATACCTGTTCATACCTAAAATTATTTATATGTAGTATTATTCAAGCACTGTTTGTAACAGCAAGTAAATGGAAACCACACAAGTACCCGTCAGTTGGGGACTGGTTACATACATTGTGGTACAGCCATACAGTGGCACCCATGCAGCTAGAGCAAGGTGATAAGGAGGCTCTGTACATCCTGACATGTAAAAATCTCCAGGAAGCATCATTTTAAAAAGGAAAGCAAGCTGCAGAATAGTGTGTACAGATGCTGCCTTTGTTTGCATGCATGTAGCAACTCTGGGAAAATATGCATAATGCTAAGAGATAATACCTGCAGGAGGATGGGGGGTGGAAAATAGATGAGAGATGGGAGTAGAAAGGAGATTTCCACTATATAACCTTTATATATATACATATATATTTTTTAAATATTTGAAGCAAGTGGATATAATATCTATTCCAAAAGTTAAATTTTAAAAAGGGAATATATATATATATACATATATATATATATATAAATACACACACACACACACAAGTTTATCAGTGGAACCCCAAGTCTCTTGGGGTTTGGGATGGGAATGAGATAAATGACCTTACACTGTTAAATGATCAGGACCAAGTTTAAGCAAATAAAATGACACAGCTCTAATAACTAAAAAGTTCTGGAATAGAACTGAGATATTGTTAAGAGCCCATGCTACCCCATGGCAAAGGGGGAGTCAGTAGTCTATGGTTGACAGGAGTCACTGGAAAAATAAAACTATTTCATTTTTATATCCCATTAAAATTGAGTCTGCTCACTAAACCTTCGCAACTAACTGTGAGGTACATCAAAGGATATTAGAGTGTGTCTGCATTTCCTATCGAGTCAAAGTTTCATTATTTGTTCTTTAATTGAATAACACATTGCCAGAGGTTAAAGAACTTCTCTTAGAAGTCAGCAGGAAGCTTATTTACTGACGGATATTAGCACCTGAGTAATATTTATGATTCATGAATCAATTCCGCTAACATTTCCTAGCTTGGGAAATTCTATGATCTGCTCCAAGAGTTTTAACAATCTCTACCTCTTTTAATTCTATTGAAAGCTGCGTGTCAGGCAATTTTCTTGTGTATACATTCTTCATTTAAAAACTGCATCATAATGTCATCTTTTAAAAAATATATTCAGTGACAATCACGGAATCAAATTTAAGTTAGAATTCAACTGTGTGTGATATTATAAAAGCAAATACCGTCAAAGTCATATTTAAATGAACAGATCATTTCTGTACGTGACATAGATGACAACCACATCACAACTTGCTCCTTCGCCTAAAGGTTGGCAAGTTTTCTTTAAGATGTATTGCAACTTTGGAATTGTGAAAATATTTTAAGGCCTCTTATTATGGACAAAATATGTTCAAGACTTGTTAAAGTGAATTTACATAATTCTCATCAATACCTCTTTGATATAGCTTAGGGGGATAGTTACCAAAGTCAAAGTTTATAGATGAATTGACTGAATCACATCAGTTAAGATTGTATTTAGTTGCGCATAACCTGACTGCAGTGACTTGTCCAAAAAGAGGTTTCTATTTCTCACCTTGGAAGAGTCCAGAGGTTGGCAATCCAATCTGCAAGTGACATCCCAGGCTCCTTTCGCTTAAAATTCCACCATGCTTAGAGCATGGTTTTCCATGCTAGGCTCGTTACCCAATGGATGCATGATGACTACTCCACCACCAGCCTAAGGATGCATGTGCCCATAATGGCCACATGCCAGCCAGGCAGGGAGGTGGGGGCAACATCCATATCAGAATATCAAACACATTCCCAGAAGCCGTTGTTGATATCTGTTCACATTCCATCAGCTAGAATGTGTCAGCTGGCCTTATTTAGCTGCAAGGGAATCTGGAAGGGCTTTTTAGCTGGACACATTGCTTTCCAGAACAAAGATCTGTGTCATCAAAGAGAAAATGGGCATTGGGTAGGTATCTAGCGGTATCTTCCCTATCACCAAGAGGTTAAGACAAGCTAAAGACCTGTCTCCTTACCGTCAGTTGAATGCACCAAGATTTTGAGTGGGAAGGGGTGCTGAGGAGAAAAATGAAGAGTAGAGTATATTCACACAATATATTTCATCCCAAATGCCACCCGTTTTTAGACATAAAATTAGCTCTTGTGTGGTTATTAAAGATTAAGGTCATATCATCCAGAATCCTGGTGTAACCCTGGATGACACGCAATTGTTCAGGATTACTGTGAACTAGACCTAGCTCCACATGGGTATTTTTAAAATTCTTTTATTATTATAGGTACATAATAGTTGTATATGTTTATGGGGTGTATGTGATGCTTTGATACAGGCATATGCCATGTAATGATCAAATCAGAGTAATTGGGGTATCCATCACCTCAAGCATTTATCATTTCTTTGTGTTAGGAACATATCAATTCTACTCTTGTAGTTATTTTAAAGTATTCCCTAACTTATTGTTGACTACAGTCACTTGGTTGTGTTATCAAATATTGTTCATTCTATCCAACTATATTTTTGTACCCATTAACTATCCCCATTTTATTCTCTCCTCTGTGCTACCCTTCCCAGCCTCTGGTAACCATCATTCTGCTGTCTCTACCACATGGGCATTTTTGTTTTCAGTCGCATTATTTTCTTATACCCACCCACAGAAATGGACAGCAAGACAGATCTGGTTGTTCACTGTCCTGTATGAATATTTCTATAAAGGTTTCTAGCGGGGCTAATTAACAATTGTCCTTGGAAGAGAGTCTTAGCTGGAGACAGCTGTCAGTGGGTCTACCTTGTAGAGGATTAAGGTCCCTGAAAGTAAAGGCCATGACTTTAGCATGATCTGTATCAGATCAACTCGATTCAGTTTTCTGGGCCCCTCGAGATCATCATTCGAGAAAATGATTTTATATCTCGCTTACAATTGCTAAACCAAGGTGGCAGACTGAACCCACGTGCCAGGCTCCTCTTCCCCCCTCAAAGCTGTTGAAATGACAGCAAAGATATATTCAGACAATTTTTAAGATAATTAATGCAGTCAGTGTTAGAAAATAGGAATCCCTGAAAAACTTAGGGAAAATGGGATTGAATAGAAATCAAGAATAAATGAGAGATTTTAGAAACAAAAATTTCGATTGTTGACATTTTCTGCCCTACAACTCCTGGTTATTCATAAGAAGTTTTGATAGAGGAAATAGTATCTTGCACCCTATGTTCTAAGCAATAAGCACCTTTCAAATTAGTAGTTAAAAAATCAGAGTGCAGCTCTTTAAAGACAAAGATAAATAAATCATACTAGAATAGAATCGCTACTAAAGTTTGGGACTCAGAAAGGACTTTGGCAATTCCAAAAGAATGAGGCAAGTCTGACCAATTTGCTAGTCCAGCAGGAAAGAGGGTGTTGCTTATATACTGCTGGAGTGAACTCCATGAGATTCCATGCCGTCCAAACAAGGCTTAAGCTGTGACAAATGCCAACACTATACTGGAAGCCCTGAGAGAATCACCTGACTCTTCCATACAGTTTCCAGCCTCTAGGCTTCCTAAGTCTCAGCTGGAAATACTAGAGGCAGAATTTCTCCCGGTGTTTTGAAGTTTGTCTACCAAAATTACTGTGATTTTATGCTTAAGAAAAAGAGTTCGAATCTGATCCTGTAAAACAAATTAGTGTGTAATGAAATGATTTAAAATAATCTAGTACAGGCATTATCCGCCCATAATATTTGGCATGATTATAATAAAACTTTCTTATTAAAGTGCAGGATCTATAAGAGAAATACAGAATGGTCATGATTCAGAACTACTCGATTTCTTAATAAAGAGCAATAGGGCATTTAGTTGGTTGAGAAACAACGGTTCCTTTGCATTACAAATTAACTCAATATAGCTTATTATAATTTGAGTGTATTTAATATTTCATCACAGTGGGAACTCTACCAGGCTTGAGACAGGAAATATGAATTCTAATTCCAAATCTATTGTTATACTACATACCTCGTGACTTTGGACAAATCAGTTAACCTCTCTGAGCTTCGGTTTCCTCATCTGTAATATTCAAGGACTAAAATATTCTCAAAACTTCCTTCTACCTGGAAAATACTATAGCTCCATTTCTTTTTTTCACAGGGCTCTTTGATTCCCATGCCTCCCTCCCCTATTCCAGGCTTCTAGGCTGTTCCTGCCCACCCCACCCCCAATGGCTCAGGGTCATTCCCTGTGACATCTGCCCATCCTTGGCAACAGTGCCAGTCCCAGGCTTCTTCCTCAGGGACATCAGTGAAAACTTACTCTTGTGTGTCCCATTTCCTCAGAGCCATTCTACACGTGCATTTCCCTCCCTGAATGACAGTTCCTGAGGGACACTGACAATTGGAGCTGCTGTGGCCAGGTGGGGGTGGGGAAAGAGCAAGCCCCTATTCCGTAAGAACTGGGGCTGTGCGCTTGCTCTAGTGTGGGTCTGTCTGTAAGGAGGGTCCTGGTGGGTTGAGAGACCCAGGGAGGGAGATGCTCACCTTGCTTGGAATAAAAGCAAAGGGAAAGCCTTTTCCCAACATGCATAAAAATCAGTCTAAGCTGGGTGCAGTGGCACACACCTGTAGTCCCAGCTACTCAGGCAGCTGAGGTGGGAGGATTGCTTGAGTCCAGGAATTTGAGACCAGCCTGGGTGATATAGCAAGACCTCATCTCTAAAAAAAAAAAAAAAAAAAAATCAGTCTATCCAGCTATTCTAATTTTAATTTATATTTATGCAAATAAGGTAGAGTATATGTAAATAATTACCATTCTGTAGTGTTATAATATGTAATTTATACAGCTATATTTACACCACATAAGTGCTTCTGTTTTGATTTTTGCCTATGTGGATCTCACCCAAAACCCTCGTGCATTTGTCTAACTCCCTCTCTCGGGTTTCCTCTCCCACTGCGGTCTGTGTAGGGAGTTTGTTGGGCAGTGGCAACACCAAGACACTAGGAGTAAAAATTCCTTCCTAATCCCATATGTTGTCTCTCTTCCCAATTCTCATGAACATATTTCTCCTCTAACCCTGCATGCCACAGTACCCACCCTGCATATGACCCGGACACAAGGTCACAAAGTGCATGTGTGACATTCACAAACTCTCTTGCCCCAAAATCTTCTCTTTCCAAAAACCAAGTTCCCCTGAGCATCTCTGTCCTGGCTGGATTGGCATGGTTGTACCTCTTCAAAACCCCAAAAGTCAGAGCATATTTATGCACATGTGTGTGTTTATCTTACAGGCAAAGTGATTGCGTCTTGGAACACGGTTAAGGGAGAAATGTCTCCAGCCTGTAGCCTGACTCTTGATTTTTCATTTTAACCAACACATTATCTCTCACCTATCAGTATCTTGGCCCACGTGTCATTATGCCACGGTAGAAATATTGAGTCTGAGCAAGACCAAAGGCAAGGAAATTCTGTGTTGTCTCCCTTGGTTTTCCACCTCCCCGCCCCCACCCTTGTGTCTAGACATTGCAGCAGGCTTCACAGTTACCACCCTTTTCTTTTTTTCCACATTTCATTAATAATTGTGCAAGTCAAACAATAGCTAATCTGGCAATTCTGTGCAAGTTAAAACACTGGAACACGTTACCCTGCATTGCCTGCCAAATCACACTAAAATTTGGATCAATGAAGGTGCTGAAAGATTTTTCAAAAGTTTGTCCTGCTTTGCTTCCTTCTTTTTGGGCAGACTTCAAAAAGGGACCATAGTCAGTTGTTCAAAAAGCAAATCAACAACAACACATGAAACCTGCCTCCTTGTGTTGCTGTTTTTCACAGTTAACTGAAATCCAGAGTTTGGGGGCGGGGGAGAAAAAAGGGAGTGAGGCAGCGTCCCCACACCCTGGGATAATTGCATCAGGGCGGAAGAATGAACACCACACCCAGGCGGTCAGATTTCTGGGGTCACTTAATCATGCTCTGCACACCTGTGCTCTGAGGGCACTGCAGCTGCAAAGACAAATGCTGTTAGCCTAAGAGGCCAACGTTCCCGTTCCCCCCAGATTTAGCTGCTTCCAAGTGTCCAAGATGAACTCGAGCAATTTTTGAAAAGTGAAGTAAAGCAAAAGCAAAAATGGGTCTGCAGTGTGTTCTGCCAGAGTCAGTCTCAGGGCCAAAACTTCTCTTCCACGCTGCTGAGCTGTGCTCGGGCTTCCAACTGTCCATAGGACCTCAGTTCTCCATGGCCATGACATTCTTCAGATGCTGTATGCATGGCATGAGCTGTGTAAATGAGGGTCTCCAGTGGCCTCCAGAAGTGCCTTTGGAATTCAGTTTTGGTCCCTAAAAATAGCATCAACTCTGTCCACACCTATTCCTCCTGGGCCTACTCACTTATAGTATTCCCAGTCAATGTTACTAGGAAGTGAGAACATGAACACTCACAGGAAGCAGAACATCGATCATTCCTTCATCAGATCTCCATGGAAATCCAGGAGAAGAAACAGAAAAGAAGTTGATTGAAGGACTGCTTTAGGCTTGTAGTCTGATTTTCGTGAAAGTTTGGTCAGAAAACTGTACTAGACAATCTCGAGGGCCAATTCAGTCCTAAAATCCTTCAGTTTTTTGCCTGCACACTTGAGTGGGATCTGGATCTGGATTGGGAACAAGATGTAATATTACTAACTTCATGCTGGGCTCCCATTGCAGGCCACGAGCCTGGCTGCCGAGCTGCCTGGGTTCAAAGGACATGGTTGATTGCTGGATCCCTCCAGAGATTTGGTCTACTTAACTGCAAAGACCCAGTGTTTGGGCAGAAATCCTGGGATGGTTCTGAGATTGTCATTGATGATCCCAAACCTACATTGGAAATCTCCAGAAGGATCCATCTATCCATTCTCTCTAGAGTACTTAGATAGAGGAGGACCTGGGCTTGACCTGGAGCCTCTGGAAGGAATTACCAGCAGAGCCTGTTCCCTCGTGGGAATCTACTCCAGTCTTTGCACTCATCTAGGGCTGCATTAAAGGAGATTAAAGTAAGTTTGCCTTCATTACCCTGAAACCCCTTTTAGAGCCCACATCCTCCATCTTGTTCTGTAGAAGTGCTTAATACACTCATGTGGCCCCTGGGTGGTCCAGAGTGTTCCATCCCTGTGGCCCAGTTAGATGAACTCTGGTGTCTCCCAGCCACTATCACCTCTCACTTGGATTCTGCAGCAATCTCTGGTCTCGAATCTCCTACAATCCATTTTCTATTCTAAATTACAAATCTCATCATGTCATAGAATGCCTAAAACCTTTCATTGGCTTTCCATTATCATTGGGTCAGACTTCATGCTTCTTTCCATGGTGTGTGTGTCATTTAAGATCTGGCCGATGCTTGGCTCTCCAGCCTCATCCCTTGCTACTTCCCCATGCACATGTCAATACTCTATACAGAACTTTCTTCAGTTCCTTTACTGTACCGTGCCTTCCAGCCTTCATACCTGCTACTCTTTCTCCTGGAATACTCTTTTCTTCCATCTTTGCCAAGGCCATCTTTGACATGGGGCCACTCCTCATCTTTCTTCTCCATGGAGCCCTCTAATCTCCCTAGGCTGGTTTATATTCTCTCACAGCCACCTGTGCACCCCAGCCACACCTCTTTGTCTCTGCTCGGTTGGCTGCCTGTTTCCCCCCACTAGACAGAAAGCTCCATGAATATAGGAACTTTCTCTGTTTTGATCGCCACCAATCACTCTAGGCACCTGGATACATTCATGCTGCCATGCTTAGCAGATTTAACTGAAACTCACCATCACCCTTGGTCTGATGTATCTTGAAAAATAATATTATTACCCATTACTTCCACTTTAGGGTCTTCAGAATTGCCCTCCTTTGACACGTCATCCCGCGAAGTATGCAAATGAGCTCCAAGCTCAGGGCAAAAGCCCCCAGCATCATTGTCAATTCTTCCAGCGGCTGCTTCTCTCTACAATAGGAAAGGCCTCATGTTAGTTGCTAAGGATACAAAGATGAAGAAAACATGGTCTTTGCACCTGAAGATCTCAAAGTCTAGACAGAAACAACAACTCTAAAGTGTGAGAAGTCTGTAATAGGGATAAGAACAACATGTTGTGGAGAAAGAGAAGAAAAGCTGCTGACTTAGCTTGAGGAAGCTAGAAAAGGTTGTGATCAGCCTCACATGAGGCTGCTACTTCTCCTTGTCTTCTTGTCTCTATCCCTTTCTGAGGCTCCCTCAGTCCTACACAGAACAAATTCAACCATGGTCCCACAGCATACTTCTTTTGTCAAGTTCCTTGAGTCTGAGGAAATTTCTGCAAGTCAGGCAAAGTGGGGGTTGGGCCCACCAGATGCCCATCACATGCTGGGTAAGGAGCCTCCTGGGAGAGAACTTAATCCCAGACATGAAGAGCTTGACCCAATGGGAAACCTTGATCGGCAGGCAGGAGAGGCAATTCTGAGTACAGCATGAAGTCCGTCACTCAAATTTTCTTACCTATAAACCCCCAATGGAAACGCACAGCTTTGTAAGCTGGAGGGCTGTCAATGGAAGCCAAAAGACTTGTTTCACTAAGAACCTGTAAGGGATTTGGATATCAGCTATGTGCTTTGGAAGCCCTCTAACAGACTGAAACACAAAGGGGAGATAGGGAACCTCTCCCTTTATTCATTGCAGACCACAGCTCTGATACTCCAGGGGCTCTGATGAGCCTGGAACAGTCCCTGGCCAAGCAGCAATGACACTCAGCCAAGACTTCAATGCCATAAGTAGAAAGACAAGCACCCAGTGAGACAAGATAACTCCCTGGGATAGTGCTTTGCCAAATTTTGGGGCATGATGCATTAGTGGACTGTGAAATTAAGTTGGTGGTTCATGACCAGCAGTTTTTTAATAGACTAAAACAGGATAAAAAATCAGAGTTTCTCAAAAGTAGTAAGTTTTATGTAAGTAGATAATATGTATATGTGAGAATGTGTGCATGTGCGTTGAGTACACATGTATGTGTACTGGGTTATTGTGTAAAATATATCCTTTCCTATGGAACATGGCCAAAATTACAAAGGAATTGCCTGTGGAGCAGAATTAGTATCTGGTAGAAATTGTAGTTATCTTGCATTTAAGTTTAAAAGTATTCCCAGATGTAACCAAGAAGGGTTTGCAAGAGCTAGCTACACGATCCATTATGATAGCCACTAGCACATGTGGCTATTTAAATGAATTAAAGTTAACTAAAAGTAAAAATTCCATTCCTTAGTAGTACTAGCCACACTTCAAATGCTCAAAAGAGACATGGAGCTAGCAGCTGCTGTATTGGATAGCACAGGTATAGGACATTTCCAACATCTCAGAAAGTTCTATTGGGCAGCATGGGGCTAGAGCTTCTACATCAGTAAGAGGGGACAGGAGTTAGTGAAAGGTGTATGTTTATTATACCCACAGACAGATGAGACCTGCAAACCCTATAGAAATGATATACTATCCATTTCCCCACCACCTATTCCCAGCCTGTCCAGCTAGATTGTGAGGCCCTTGAAGACAAGGCCTGTGAAGAAGGATGCTATGTCTGACCCATCTTTGTCTGCAAGAAGAAGAGCAAGTTTGCGGGACTAAGAGCACAGGAGGGAGGTAAAGAGTTCAGTTTTAGACATGATAAGTTTGAAGAATGCAAAAGATATCCAGGAAAAGATGTCCCCAGGCTATTGGTTCTCAATCCTGGTTATGTGTCAGAAGTCACCTGTGCAGTTTTAAGAACATCCAGATGCTTAGGACTTGCTCTAAATCCAGCGGACCAGAAATCCCAGGGATGGGGCATGAACACCTACATATTTTTGAAGTTCTACGGGTGATTGTGAAGTGCAGTCAAGGTTGATTCCATTATTGACCCCAGGCAGCAAAAAATATAAATATGGAACTTGAGAAAGACATTAATCTGGAATTAGATCTAGAAGTCATCAACACGTAAACTGTAGTTGAAGCAAGAGGAATGGGTGAGTTCACTCGTGGAGACTGGGGAGTAAGAAAAGAGGAGCGAGCACAAGACCTAAGATGGAAAGCAAAATCAATAAAGGAGCCAGAGAAGTGGAGGTCAAAGAACTAAAGAGGACCATCAGGAAGTGAGCCTTTAGATGTAAGTAACAGAATAGTCTAGCCCACATTAGCTTAAACAGTAAGGAAACTAATTGTATTGTATCACACAAGAAGTTCACTAGCATGGGCTCCAGGCACAGCACATCAGGGCTCCAACTTTACTTCTCTCGGCAACTTGTCCAGAACAGTGTTGGCTTCCTCCCTAGGCTGGAAGGAAAATGACTGAAGAAGTTCTTCAAGTATTATTCAAGGTCAAGGGGAATAAAACTTCCGTGATTGACTTAAACTAATCATGTTTGGCTTTGAATGAATGTTGAAGTGTCAACACAGTAACCATGACAGAAGGGAAGCAGAAGAGGTGGGTGTCAGAGAAGTGAAAGGAGAAAGTAGGGTGGCCAGCAGCGTTTGCTGCATTGAGGTGGGAGTGCATACCGTGTGTATGGTAGAATTGAATTATTTTTAATAAAACATGTTGTTTGGTGGTTGATCATGATGAATTAGCCTTATCCAGCTGGAACCATGGTATACAGCACCTCAAAATTCTAGCAGGTCACTCAAAGGAAAGAGGTCAAGAAACAGAGGGTCATAATGAAAAAGAACGAGGACAAAAGAAGGGAAGGTCAAGAGTAAGGAGAAACAAAAAGTTTTTAAGTTGCCATTAACAGCACAGAGAATGTTGTACCACCGTATTCAGCCAAGGGAAAAAAAGTTAAATCACCCAGAGAACACATATTCCAAAGATCCAGATTTAACAGCAACTGTAACTTGTGACTTATGATAAATTTAAAGAACTTCAGTGTCTTGTTTTACTTAGTGTTGTCAAGGCAGCCCCATAGCCTTGAAAATTTTGGCAAAGCAATTTTTGGCCAACAGAGAAGCCATCTCTCAGAGGCCTCAGTTGGCCACTACCCACTATGTAGATCAGTTCCTTGATGCTATTCTCAGAACAAATTTTCCAACAGATGCTAAGTCAATGAAAACACACTGAGAATTGTAAGATAATTTATTTTCCATCTGTTTTCACCTGTACTCAATTGAGGATACCAGATCATAGCCCAGGCAATGTATGACAGAGGCCAAGGGCTACTCCACCCGTATTTTATAAAGTACCCATGGTGCCAATTTTAGCATCACAGCTGTAAATAACAAGACCCTAGAGTCCCAGGGAGTGATCTCATTCTCCGACATACATCTGGAGCTTAAAGACAACCTGTGTGTGTCATTAGGGATCATTGTGTTACTGATGTTGCTGAGCTCACTAAAGCTCATGTGGCCCAGCTTCATTTCCTAAGGGCTCCTGTGTATATTCTTCCCTCCCTTTTCCATCTGGGAATTGCATAAACTGTTTCCCAGGGACCAAAATGTAAGAACCATGCACTGGGAGATTTGGGAAGAAGTGGGGAAGCCACATCATCTCTACTGGCATAGGCTGGTAGTTTCATTTTTATGTTACTCAGTGGGAAACTGAACGGCAAAGCCTACCGGAGATGTCAGTTGAAAACTCTCCTTCTGAAAATCTGTTGACAGCTTCCCATGGACTTTGAAATAAAGATCAAATTCCTAGCATGGCTTCTGAGGCCTTGCAGGGTCTGCCATCCCCTCCAGAATCCTCCACGTTGCTTCCCATGTCTCATTTTTCTGGTTCCTTGGTAGAGGAGGTCCAGTCCCCTCTGTCTGGAATTCCCTCTACCTCACACCCAGTCTTCACCTGGTTTATTCTTAATAATCCTCAAGAGTTCAACTCAGGTGTCACTTCCTCAAAGAAGCCTTCCCTCCCTTCCTAGATTAGATTAGGATCCCCCATTATACCTTTTCCTACTACTGCATTTTTCTTCTAGGGCATTTATTCAATTGTGTCATTAGTTCTTTAATTCATGTCTTTCTAGAACACTCCAAGTACTATGAATTTGGTGACCATGCCTGTCTTGTCACTATCCTCAGCACCGAGCCCAGTGCATGGCACATCGTAGCTCAGTAAGAGACTTGCTTAGAGAGTGACCACATGCGTGAATTGCCATTTCTCATCTCCATTTGAGCAAAGTGGGCCGATTCTAAATTCTGATCTGTTCAATATTGAAATAGCTCAAAAGCTTTTTCTTATGCTAGTTAAATTCCATGCTATTTCTCCCCCTTTGTTCACTTTTTAAAAAATAATTGTTTCATTGAGATATCATTCACACGCCATAAAATTCACCCATTTAAAAAAAGTGTACAATTCAATGATTTTTAGTATTTTCACAGTTATGCAACCATCACCACAATCAATTTTAGAACATTTTCATCACCCCAAAAGGAAACCCTGTACCCATTAGCAGGCGTTCCTCATTTTATCCCAGGCTCAGGCAATCATTAATCTACTCTCTGTCTCTGTAGATTGGCCTATTCTGGACATTTTATATAAATGGAATCATATAATATGTGGTCTTTTGTGACTGGCCCCTTCATTTAGCATAAGGTTTCAAGATTTTACTTCATTTCATTTTATTGCCAAATAATATTCCATTCCATGGATATACTATACTTTATCAGTTGATGGTCATTTGGGTTGTTTCTACCTCTTAGCTATTATGAATAACACTGCTATTTACATTAATGTACAAGTTTTTGCATGGACATATGTTTTTCTTTCTCATGGTATATACACAGGAGTGGAATTTCTGGGTCATATGGTAACTCTGTGTGTAACCTTTTGAGGAGCTGCCAAACCAATTTCCAAAGTAGCTGTACCATTTTACGTTCCCACCAGAATGGTATGAGGGGTCTAATTTCTCTACATCTTCACCAGCACTTGTTACGGTCTGACTTTTTGATTATTGCCATCCTACTGGAGTGTGGAGTAGTATCTCATTGTAGTTTTGATTTGCTTCCTTGGTAATTAATGATGTTGAGCATTTTTTTGTGTGCTTATCGGCCATTTGTATATCTTCTATGGAGAGATGTCTATTCAGATCCTTTGCCCATTTTTTAATTTGGTTTTTTTTTTTATCGTTGAGTTCTTTATATATCCTTGATATGAATTCCTTATCAGATACATGACTTGCAAAAATTTTCTCTCATTCTGTCAATTGTCTTTTCACTGTCTTGATGCTGTCCTTTGGAGCACAAGACTTTAATTTTGATGGAATCAAATTTATCTAGTTTCTCTTTTATTGCTTATACTTTTAGTGTCATGTCTATGAAACCATTGCCTAATCCAAAGCCACAAAGATTTAGGCCTATTTTTCTTCTAAGAGTTTTATATCTTTGTCTTTGATCTGTTTTAAGTTAATTTTTAAATGTGGTGTGAGAAAGAGTTCCAACTTCATTCTTTCGCATACAGGTATCCAGTTATCCAGTACTATCTGCTGAAAACACTCTTCCCCCCATTTAATTATTTTTATCAACCTTGTCCAAAATCATTTAACTGTAAATGTTATTTATTTCTGAACTCTCAACTTTATTCCATTGAACTATATGTCCATATACTAGTACCATACTGTCTGGATTGCTGTAGCTTTGTAGTAAATTTTGAAATTGGGAAAGGTGAGTCCTCTAACTTTGTTCTTCTTTTGCAAGATTGTTTGAGCTATTCTAGGTCTCTTCAATTTCTGTGTGAATTTTAGAGTCAGCTTGTCTATTTCTGAGAAGAAGTTAGCTGGGATTTTGATAGGAATTACATTGAATTTGTAGATCACTGGGGAACTATTGCCATCTTGATGATATTAATTCTTCTGGCCCACAAACATGGGATGTCTTTCCATTTATTTAAGACTTCTTTAATTTCTTTCAATGATTTTGGTAGTTTTCAGAGTATGTATTTTACATTCCTCTCATTAAATTTATTCCTAAGTATTTTATTATTTTTGATGCCATTATAAATGGAACTGTTTTCTTAATTTCATTTTTGGATTGTTCATTACAAGTAGATAGGAATAAAATTGATTTTTGTATGTTGATCTTATACCCTAAAACCTTGCTGTTTAAACATTTTAAAGTTATCACAACCTAGAACCTGAAATATCAGTTATATTTTATCCAATTAATCAGACCTGGGTTGAAATCTTACTGTTGTTCAATGTTCCTTGTCATATGGAGGTCTTATTTTAAATTAATTTAATAAATTGTTGTATTTAAAAGATAAGTCGGCTGAGTATAAAATGCATAGACCACATTTGATTTTGCTGAGAACTCTGAAGATACTGCTCCGTTCCCTTCTAGGTTAGATGTAGCTATGGAAAAGAATTAAATCAGTCTGACTGTTTCCTTCTTTTGCTGTTGCCTTGTTTCTTTCTGCTTGGATGTTTGATTGAAATTCAATAACTTCATAGTTCTGCATCTTTTTCCTGGAATAGAGGGGTATTCTTTAAATTCACAGCACAGTTATCAATCTCAGTAAATGTAATATTGACAATACTTTAATCTATTGTGCATATTTTGTCAATTAACTCAATTCCAATTTTGTCAATTAACTCAATAATGTTCTTCACAGCACTTTCCCCTGTAATGCAGGATCTTCTGTAAGTTCATGTATCGCATTAAGTTATCATTCTCTTTAGGCCCCTTTAATATGAATCAATTCCTCCACATTTGTCCCTTATGATGTTGACATTTTAAAAGAATACAGATCTTTTGCTTTTTTACATAGAATGTCCCTTAGATTCCAGTTATATATTCCCAGCCAGTATACTACGTAAGTGGTGGTGTGTCCTTCTCAGGGTATCATATCTATCTGATGTCCATCTGACCCTCATTTGTGATGTTAATTCTGATCCCCAGTTGAGATGTTACCCAATTCTATTTATTAATAGTCACTAATATCCTAAAATGTTAACATTTGTCTTTTTCCTCTGTTCTAACCTCTGCTCTACCCTCAAGCTTTTTTTCTGTCAATAAGTCGGTATTACACCTTGTATCCATTCTTCTTGCTGCTTCTAATTAATGTATTTAACATCCAATAGTATCGTTCTGGTCTTCAATTTGTTTCCTTAACTCTGACATCTCCCTTCTTAGCCACATCTGTTGTTTCAGCATTCCATCTTGGTTTTGTTTGTTTGTTTTGTTTCTCAGTGTTGGCAGCTGTCTAAACCTTCTGTTTTTTTGTGACATGGCGTGGGTGAAATCTTGACCCTCTTCTAACTTACCTAAAACTTATTTACCCTTCTCTTAGGGCTCCGGTGTGACATCTAACTGAGGTGTTCCATACACTTTACTCTGATGATATGGTCATGGGGTTGAGGTAGGGAGGTCACCTGGAATTGTGTGCCCCCTCTTTTGGGGGACATAGTCTCTCTTTACAGAATTTCTTCCATGTCCTACACTAGGATTTCAGACCTCATACTTAGGGACATATCCTATTCCTAATATGTCCCATCTTTAGGCTTGGAATTTATGCCCTTAATTTTGTGTGAATCTATAGTAAGTTTCACACTCAGAGGATTTTGGTTTTTCTGTCTCTGGTGAAATACTCAGGGCTTTTCCTTGGCCTTTCCTTGGGTTTCTTACTTTCCTCATCAATTCACTTCTCTCTAAATTGAGAGTTACTGGTCAGAATTTGGGTATTTGTCAACTCACTTTTTTCTCCCCCAGTATGACATCAGGTGACCAAAAGTGTAGGTGGGAGTTAGGTTAAGAGCAGTGGTGTGGTGCTAAACGTTTAACAACTGGCTCTCAAAAATAAAAATCCCTAATGCATAAGATATGCTAATTTCCATAGTATAAATACTCCCAGCCAGTTTCAAGCTGCCAGCATGACATTACTAAATGTGGAATTGAAGCCCATGTCGTCGTATAGTATAGTACATCATTATACGATATTCCCTCCATACAGATACAGTGGATGTGAATAACCTCAAAAGCACAGACAATACTAAAATGAAGTAAAGCAATTAGGAAGTGATGATTTGGGGGAATTTACTACCTTTGTTTTAAATATAACTTAATTAGTTGTAAGTGTATATAATTTAATTTTTGATCATTGCTGTGTTTATTAACTGGCTTGACAGATCCCTGAAAATCGGACTAGGGGCTCTCACCAGCCAGTACAAACCTACTCCGGCACACCACCAAGCCAGAATAAGAGCTCGAATCATCCATTTCTCTGGCCATTTCTTTATTTTTACTTTGTATTTTTTTGGCACAAGGTCATACCTCTTTTTTTCTGTGGTCGCTGTTGTTAAATTTTTGCTCTTTTTAAAAAATTCCCTTTTGTTTATATTAAGGGAAAGAAATTCTGTGATTGGTTTCATCCTGTCATCTTTCAAGATCTTACTCCTTCTCTCCCTAAAAGTTTCCTTGGGTCTTATTAGGTTTTATGTACTATTTAGAACTGAGAAGAAAGTAATATCATCTAAAATGATAATCATAAGTCTTCCTCTAAGTACAAACACTAACCAGAGTTAGAAAAATAGTAAGTTAAGCACTCTAGTTGAGGAAAGTTAACAAAGAAACAATTGTAGAACTATGTAAAAATTTCAAATAGACGATATTCAAATACATGGCAAGCAGCCAGCCTCTCATATGTTACTCTGAAGGGAAACTTTGAAGGGTCGACTTTGGTGAAAGGTGCCTCAGTGCATCCAAGAGCATATAAGCTGCTCAAATATATATAATTTCTTTCATATAAATATTATATAAATTTTTTTTAAAAAATTCCATTTTTCAAAATTGAATGTTATAAAAGATTACTTTTTAAATGATTCCTTACTGATTCAAATCATAGACTCTAGTCAATATTTCCAATAATGTAGTTGTTCTCAGCCCTGGCTGGACATTAAAATCACCTGGGGAGCTTTTAAAGAAACACCAATGCCAGGACCCCACTCCAAAAAATTTTGATTGAATCGCTCTAGGATGGAGCCATGCCATTAGTATTTTTGAAAAGCTCCCCAGGTGGTTCTAATCAGCAGCCAGAGTTGAGAATCCCTGTCATAATGTAACATTTAGCATCTTATTAATACTCCAGAGAATCTACTAAAGTAGATATATTAGCCTCCCAAGACAGTAATGAATAGGAAAATTTGTAAAGGTCCTGGAGATGTTTAAAAGAAAACAAGATAATCATAACATCCTCGAGGTCTTTTTTGGCTAGGTCTCCAAATGTTTTATAATTTTTTTAAAAACCTATGCGATGACTTATGGGGCAAAAGTTTATTAAATGTAATAACAGCCTGAAGCTATGTACTAAAAAATAGTATGTTTTCAATTTTTCTTCTGGAAGTTCAGGATTGTCCATGGTCAGGACACCAGCGTGTCCAGTTATTCATCAAGCTGAGAGGGTCCCCATGAGCACCAGCCTTCTACAATAAAATCCCATGGATGTGTTTTAGTTTAGATGGGAGTCAAAATTTATCCTTTCCGAGCAAACTATTTCTCAGGAGCACAACTTAAAATCATAAATAAGATTGTAAGGGGAGATCTCTAAAATATTTAAACAAATGAACTTCCCCCAAGGGCTTGATTACAAGGGAATTAATAGACTTTTTAGATGCTGAAATTACCTACTCATCAAAACAGGATCCCTGAAGATCTCTTCTACTCTTCAAATTAGACTTAACTATTGAATGTATTTACTACACTTGATCTTAGCCAAAAGGCCAAGAAGCGATATCGAATGTATTTAAAATAATATAGATATATTTTTATATTAATCAGGACTCTTTGGGCTGCAAATAACAAATCAAATTAAACTAAAGTTAAGGAGAAAGGGAATGTATTGGGTCAAATGACTGAAAAGTCCAGAGACAGGCTTCAGACAAGGCTGGATCTAGGGGCTCAAAAAATGTCATCAGAAATTGGTCTTGTTCTTTCCATCTCTTTTCTGTTTTCCTTCTAAGTAGAGTCCATTCTCAGGCAGATTATCTCCTCGTGGTAACAAGATGGCTGTAGGCTTTCATACAACTGTTCAGCAACCCCAGCAGAATACTCTTCCATCTCAAGAGCTCCAACAAAAATAGTAGAGTTGAGTCTCACTGGCTGAGATTGGCCTGGCTTTGGTCCATGTGCCCCTCCTTGTGCCAATCTCCATATCCAATGGGGTGCAGTATTCTGATTGGCCAGGCTTGTGTCACATGCTCATTCATGGAACTGGGGTGGGGTCAGCTGCACCTGATTTACATGATTGAGGGTGAGGTAGAGGGTGGTTACCCAAAGGGAGATTGCTGTCAGAAGATTCGGCGATGGATGCTGAGCAAAGAAAAACAGAGGTTCACCATGATTTAGAAAAATTATTATAAATTAAATCTCCCCACCTCTCTTTCTTCCAACTTCCCATTTAGCCATAACCAGTGAGGCTTTACGGTATCTTAGCAGTTATTTTCTTTCTCAAAATTCAAACATATTCCTATATCCCTTTGATATCGTGAATAAACATCTGATTAGCAGTTAAGTACTTAAATAATAAATGCTGAAGGAGTTGTACTATACCAGGCCATTACTAAAGTTTGGTGTGGTACCTTTTTATTTGCCTCAAGCAGAGCTAAAATTTATTTGGTATAAGAAATACAAGTTTTTAAAGAATAGATTAATATGGCTGAAGACACTGCTCTCTAAACACTCTTTAGCCACAGAGAAAAAAAGCCTTATGTCCAAGTTTCCCTTGACTAGATGTCTAGAGATTATTTTCAAACTGGAAGGAGGAACCCCCTGAATGGATGAGAATATCAATATATGCTATTTCAGAAACACCGTCAGCTTCCACAGTTCTGAGGTGGATTGTTAGAAGCAAGTTAGTGACGAGTATTGAAAGAGTTTATGGTTTGTATTTTGTTAGTCCCAGTCGTCATAGCAACCAACTGGTTCTACATAAAGCCCGAAGCCAGCAGACATGTAATGGAATACATTCCTTGGAGTGAGTCAAAGCCTTGTTGAAAAGGAAGCAATCACACTGTTATGGAAATAAATTATAAACTCCTATGAACCGCTCAGGGTTGAAATAAGCAACTTTTTTGGAATCACATTTCCCCCTCCTCCCACATATTTTTGATAATAAGTAACTTGGCAACGCTTCATTTCTGATGGGATGGTCCACCACATCTTTGAGAAAGAGGCATGGTGATCCGTGGCCTGCCTGCCTATCTCACAAGGTTTCAGTGAGGATCAGACGAGAAATGCATTGGGTCACACTGGTAATCTGGCTACTGCTGTTGATTAAAACTCCTTAACATTCAGAAATGGAAGTTCCAGATATGATTTTCACCTACCTCTGAGCCACTGGAGACTGCTTCCTATGACATACATGCTAATATTTTGTTCAGTCTGAAAATCCAAGTGATGAAACTTCCGCTATTCCCCTGGGGCACCCTGCTCCACCACAGAGTCAGAAAGTGCATGCCAGTAGAATAGAGTGCTTCATAGCACTGACTTTGGAGTCAGACAGAAGTGGATTCAAATCCCAGCTCTGTGGCTTTGTAGCCATGGGAACCGCGGCATGTTACTTTAAGTCTTTGCATTTCAGACTCTCATTTATAAAACAGAGGTAATGGTATCTACTTCGTAGAGCTGAGAGGAAGAGTCAATACGACAATGTTAATAAAAGCATTAGCAGTCTCTAGCATGTAACAAGGGGCAAATACATGTTGGGTTTTATTGTCATCAGCTTTATTCCGTTGGGGCATGACCATCTTTACTTTCTTGCTAATCCTTGTTGGAATCGTTTCTACCATATTCTTTTTTCTTCTTGATTTATTCTCTTGCTTTCAAATACTACTTTAATACTTTCAGCTCTTTTAATCCCCACCTTTTGTTATCATCTCATTGAGTAGGATAAACCGTTGATTGGTTTGTCCTCAAAAAGATTTCATAGCAAAGATTCTAAATGTTTTTAGTTACTCATTGTTCATTATTATTATTATTGGCTTTGCTGGAGTATGCCAACCCCAGCTCACCACCGTATTCTTATGGGGCCTCATCGGCTCAGAGATGAGGACATTCTTAAAGTGTCAGTGGGAGAGCCCACTGTTGGGGTCAGCTGTGACAGCCACACACTCCCCCGCACCCTCACCTGGCAGGCAGTTGGGTTTGAATGGTCCACAAAAGCCAAGTTGCACAACTTTGGCAACAAATTTTGCTCGCTTTTCTCCATTATTTGGACAACCAGGTTAAATTCCTGCAGCTTGGGCCTATCTAAGATCTTCATCATATCAGCATTGTCATCCTGAGCAAACCAATTTCTGCTCCTAGGAACGTTCCTTTAGATTACAGAGGAGTGGAAATTTCAACAAACTCTCCAACGCTCTTTGAAACTCCTGAACTGGTGAGTACGCAGATTCTTCTAACAGACTCAGAAGAGCAGTATTTGGAGCTGCAAATTTGCACAGCATCAGTTTTTCCAAGAAATGTAGTCCCCTGCTTTGGATAATTAATTCGGAAAGGTTGGCGTTTCCTTCTACCTGGCCACATTTGTTTTCTGCATCTTCTTGGAGACTGACCTTAAAATATTTTCTCTATCTTCATCCTTCCAGCAATTTCATGTATTCTTTTCCAGCATTTTCATTAATTTTAATACCAGGCTGATTTTTCCTTGCCATAAAAACTTTTTAGATTCTTTAGTAGCTCTTTTAATTCCTCCTGAACCTGCTTCCCCAGCACAGAGTAAGGTTTAACAAAAGGGATTTTTATAAGCACACCACATCCCTTAGTGACAGATATGATAAGAAATACGCTCTTGGCCTCTCTTTCACCAGCAAACCTCAACAGTTGGGTGGGGAGAGGGGTACAGTAGTCTATTCCCAGAACAGATTTTTTTCCTCTTTCCTCAAAGACACCTTGAGGACCTCATATTCAAGCCAGATCTATTTTGGGCAAAAAGGAGACAGGACATTTGATATATTAATGTCTGGTAAAATCCTTCCCAAATAGCACTAGATTCTCATCTCTTCTTTGTAGTTGCTAATGGTTAAGATGTTAATTACACTACCCTCGCCTTGGTCCGAACCTAAGACTACTTGCCCCTTCAGGCCGGGCATCTCTTTAGTTAGAACCACAATCTGAAAGGAAAATGCTTTTTATCAGAGGGACAATTTGAAAAAAAGGACCCCATGTGCTCCAAAACGATTTCATTCCATCTGACCAACTAGCCTGATTTCTATTTTGAAAAACATTGATTATGCACTGCAATAAACTTGCCATTTTCAGAACACCACAAATTCTCTAAGGCAATAATATTTAGTGATTTATAGTGATATTGGTGAACTAGGGGTACCTAACTTAATTGGAGTGTGGTTTTTAAATTGCAAAGTTATGAACATTATTTAACATCAATTTCCTCACTAATGGAGCTATAGTTGCATACAGAGAATGGTTTCTCAACCTCAGCACTATCAACATTTGGGCCAGATAATTCTTTGTTGGGGGATGGGGGTGAAGGGGTCCTGTGCATTTGGGGATGTTTAGCAGCATCCCTGATACCCCACCCCCACAAATGCCAGCCGAATTTTCACTCTAGTTGTGACAACCAAAAATGTCTGCAGACATTGCCAAGGGTCCCCTGGGTGACACAACCACCCCTGGTTGAGACACATGTATATACAGGACCTGGTGAAACAGTCTTTCCTTTGCTTGCTTTTCTGGACTATGAAAATCGTAGTTAGAGTCCAGTGAAAAATAAGAACACATTAGGTCCTGGAATGTACTATTTTGATTCTATTATTATAAAATCCTTCACTTTTCTCACTTGAGATTTTTAGAAAAACAATGAAATTTCCAAATATAGCTACAGTATATAAACATTGGTCGCTGGCACGTCTCACCTCTCTGCTAATGGGTCAACAAGAACAGTACTTTTCATGATGTTTTCCAGGAGTTTGCAGGGCCCCTCTCTGGCCTAGTTCACTGAAGCCCAGGGTAAAACAACTCATTAGCAAAGTGACTAATCTACAGGCCTATTAGTTGAAATAGTCAGCAAGGGAAAAAGAAGTGTAATGTTTCCTGTGTACTGTTTTCTCTCTTAAAGCATAATATGCAGTGGTCTAATGAGTGGCCATATCCAAGTTAATCTTACAAATTGGCAAGTTTGATCTTTGCTGTCCGGTACTTGTTTCCAAGGTAATCAGGATTTCTAT
>RJWJ010021689.1:0-27619 GCA_004363605.1 Indri indri | reverse complement strand
GAATAATATAATTTGGGCATCAGTGATACCTGTATGGTTAAGTAAAACATTAGAGATAATGTAAATAAATGAAATTTAAAGTTTGTAACAAACATGGAACTGTGTGTAGATTTCTTCAAACCAAATTTTGGATGTGTAGATATTTGTTAATGTTATTTTCATTATTTTATTGTTGGTTCAAAATATTTCATAATTTAAAAGAAAAAGGTAATATTAAAGACTTTGAAATTTTAAAAAGAAAATTGGTATAATGGGAATATTTTTTAGGAAATAGAGTTATGGATGTTCATGTGACTTACTGAATGAAATTTTCTTCAGTGGATTTCTTAGTGATAAAGTGTTTAATTATATTCTTAGTCTAAATAAGAGATATATCATAAATTGTGTATTAAGCTTCAAGCCTATGTTTTGTCAACAGATCATGTTTGATTACAATGAACCATGTGTTGAAAAGGTGATTTTTTTCTTTTTTTTTTAATATATACCCCTCTGGTCCCAAGTATGTCCAGAAGGATATCAAGGTCACCAAGAATAATTTGGAGGTTGCCAAGGACTTGCTTAAAAGTGTTTTTAAGGCCGACCCAGAACTCTGACATTTAGAAATAGATAAGATGTGAATATTTAAAGTCATGTTTTCTTTTCAGGATTGATTTTAAAGAAACTACTCCACACAGGAAACTCTTTAAAGGTATAATATAATTATATTTATTTTCTATGACTTTTAAAAAACAGTAAAACATACATGCCACCTGTCTTCCTTTTCCTACCTTACCTTTTCCCAAAGATTATTGAATTGTCTTTGGTTTACTTAGTTGAAATGAATTCACTTAAAATATAGCAACAATTTCTTTGAAAATACATATACTGGGTTGACTAGGCCATTGAAAAACTATTGGATTTTGCTACTGCATTGACTCGTTCACCAGAAATCTTTCCTCTTTTTGTTCCCCAGAAGAAAAACATTAGTCATTCAACAAATTATCTTTCATTTTACCATAACCATTCTTAGACATAGAGGAAAGTAGGGGATATATATAAAAATATTGTTTTTGCTTCTTTTTCATTATCTGATTGTGCTGTGGTAAGAGAAGCTGCCCACTCCAAAAACATCTTGCTGTAGGGTAGGTAAAATCACATATTATAGGTACTTTTGGCATCGAGGCCTTCCTATATTTTTTTCCTGTTAATCCAGCTAAAAACCATGTGTGGCAGCAGTTAAATAGCTTTGACAGCGACTATTATCAAAGCTCTAGTGTAATTTTCATTTTGAAGCTTAGAAGCAAATAAAAAGCAAATGAGATCATTTCAGAGAGCTTTAAAATTCTTAAGTAAATATTTTAAGGCCAGGGCATGGTATCTCATGCCTGTAATCCTAGCACTCTGGGAGGCTGAGGGGGAGGATTGCTTGAGCTCAGAAATCCTATCGAAGAGCAGGACCCCATCTCTACTAAAAACAGAAAAATTAGCCAGGCATCATGGAGTGTGCCTACAGTCCTAGCTAGTCGGGAGGCTGAGGCAGTAAGATTGCCTGAGCCCAGGAGTTTGAGGTTGTAGTGAGCTATGATGACACCATTGCACTCTAGCCTGGGCAACAGAGCAAGACTCTGTCTCAAAAATAAATAATAATAATATTAATTACTTTTAATAATTTTCACTTAATATTTTCAGAACATTTTAGGCACAGGAACATTGAGTTAGTGGTGTGCCAGGATCCCCATAACCATTCTTCCTTTTACCAGACTTGTCACTACCACCAATAGTCATTGTCCTCTCTCTTTTTGCTTCTCGGATTAGATTGGTGGTATGGAGGGAGGGAGGTAGACAAGAAAATGGTTTTCTAATTTTTCACAGATAATTTCCATTTATAATTTCCATAGAATAAAAATTACCTGATCTCTTTAAATAGAGACAAAAGTTCATTCTTGTTAAAAATCCATGAATTCATATTTCCAAATAATGAGAGTTCAATAGATGCCATGGGTATTATAATATCTATTTTTCTCCTCCTTCTCTTCCTCCCCCCCTCCTTTTCTTCCCTCTCTCTCGAAAGTGTCATTCTGTAATCATTGGAGAACTTTGTTTTTAAAAGGAAGAAAATATTTCCATTATGAATATAAATACTATCTGTTTTTCATTTTATTTTAGATTAGACGGGAAGGTGTTCGTCTTTTCTTATTATGGTTGCAAGCTCTTCAGAATAATTGTAGCAAAGAACAACTCTGGATGTTTTCATGCTTAATCCCTGGATTTTCAGCGCCACAGTCTGAGCACGGACCTCGGACTCTAGATAATCTCATTAATCCACCACTCAACCTTCAAGAAAGTAAGATTCATGGGATTTTATCGATGAGTATTTTTAAGTTTTCTGTGTAATCTGTTAATGTGTTTTTTAAAATATCTGTACGTTTATTAACTGGGTTATCCAAGGCAATGTTTTCAAATGTAGGTTTTATTATTATTCAGGTAAGGTGGGGCCAGTAGATAAAGAGACCTGTTGAAAAGATAAGTCTGTTACTCAGGGTTCCCAAGAGGAAGGGGCTGTGTGGGCAAGCACCAGACTTGATTAGAGGCAGAGGGAACAGGGAAAAACATAGGCAAGAGCGTTTATTACCGTTTGTGTGGAAACAGGCAAGCCAGGGTAAGTAAGTTTAGGATCAGCTAGTTTTAAATAATTTCAGTTTGAATAATTTCACTGGGCTCTGGGGCATAAAAGTTGTCCCTAGTTGTCTAGTACCTGGCTCTGGGGTAATTAGGACAGAGGAGTAGTGGCCCTGAGTGTGAGTGAAGGGGAGTTGGTAGGGGTTTGGGCTCTGGATTGGTTGATTTGAATATGAAAGGCATGCTCACTGGCTAGTCATTTACTATGTCTAGGAATTGGCTAGCCCTGGGAGGGACATTATCTCCAGAGCCAGCAAGTCCCCAGATGTCTAAGCATGAGGATGGTTAATACAGATCACTTAACATTTGTCTTTAATTTATATTCCTTATGTATCACCTTGTATCCTGGAGTTAATGTAAATATAGATTGAAGTACAAATGTGTTTTATTTTGTGCAATAGATGACTGTAAAGATGTTACATGAAAGTTGAATTTTTATAAACCACCAATAGTATTGTTAAATTTCAATTATAATTTCAGAAATGTTAAATTTCTGCTTTCATTAGTCAGTGAATCTTTATGCTTTTTACCCTAAATTTTTCTAATATTGTAATTTTTTTTTTACTTCTTCAATTCTTTTCTTCCTGTATTAGTACTGCTATTTAAATGACTTAAAGTGATTTTGCAACCAGGTGCAGTGGCTCACACCTGTAATCCTAGCACTCTGGGAGGCCGAGGTGGGAGGATCGCTTGAGTGAAAAGTTTTCAAGCAGTTTTCATTATATACATGTTTTGCAGTTAAAATTTATTTGGCCATATTATTGTATTATTACATTTGTTTTGTAATTATTCTTTTGTCTTTGGATAGCTCAAGTCACTATAGAGGAAATCACTCCTCTTGTCCCCCCACAATCAGGAGATAAAGGACAAGAAGATCTCACAAGCTATTTTCTTGAAGCACTTTTAAAGTATATAGTAATTCAGGTACTTGTTATCTTCTTTGATATCACCCTCATACTATTCTATGTGGGTAATTCCTTGCCTCTCTTACCATTGTTCTGTTGTAGTAGATATTTGCCTGTTTTCTTTGGTTGGGGCAGGAGTGGGACCAAAGAGTCAATGGCTTGATTTTAATTAGTTTTAACCTTTAGCTTTTACAAGTGTAATAAACCAGGTGACGGTGGTAGGAGATATTTCCCAACATTTATGTAAACTGAAATTTTAGGTTCTTTGGAGTAAAACAGGCTCTTCATTGTTGACAAGGTTATTCCTGAGTTGTGAAAATTCTCTCTCCATGTTTTTCCCCTCTACCCCTCTATTCACTCTTGGCTGCCACCAATCAGACAGACAGAAAGCTCTAGAACACGTTTTTCTTGCATCCATAATAGAAACCTTAGTAGCAGACAGTAACTGTTCCAGGTATGTAAAATAAATGCATACATTTGCTTATTTCCTTGAAGGAGGAGTGACAAATATATTACTATTGAAAATATGTTAGTATCCCCTTTCTGAAATAATCATTGGAGGTATGTATTTATTATGAAACTCCTCACAAAGCTGGAGAGAGAAGTTTTTGTAAAGTATATTTTTGTAGAATGTGTATACCTTCTTATATGTGCCAGTTGGGCTTATTTTCTAATCCTTTTATTTGTAATCAGCAGCTGCGGTACTTTAAATGAAAACTAATAACTGTTTGATATAGGGATCAATCTGCCAAGATGTAGTAACTAAGAAGGTGGGCTGCAGGATCGGGATTGGGAAGAAATGTAATTTACACTTAAGTCTGTTTGTACCTTTTGAATTTCTAGGTGCGTATATTTTGTAAGGTAACCTATTCACTTCTATATGTGAAATGTATATTCCCTGATTGACTGGTGAGAACACTCTTAGCACATATGTATTTCTTGTTAACTGTTCCAAACGTAAAAATTCCCTATCCTCAGAAACAAACATTGTAAAGTTAATTTGGGCCCTGAACCAGATTGCCAAGATTTGAACCCTGATTCCTCATTTTACTAATAGTGTGCCTTTTGGAAAATTACTTAACTGCTCTGTGCTTCAGTTTCCTTGTTTGTGAAATAGAGATAAAAGTAATACCTATCCCATTTTGGTCTTTGAAGCTTAAGTAGGGCAAAGTGCTTAGAATAAAAAAGTGCACAGCACACAGTTAAGCTTTCTGTAGTGGGTAAGTAGTTACTGTTGTCATTATTATTACTAGTTTTTCTTTTTTTTAAAAAAAACTTTTGTACTTCATATGAATTTTAAAAATTGCTTTACTGGTGTATTGAGCTATAATTGATACACAGTAAACTGCAATATTTGAAGTTTACAATTTGATGAATTCTGTTGCCTGTATACATCCAAGAAACCATCACCATGATTAAGATAATGGACGTATCTATCACTCCTGAGAGTTTTCTCAGATCTCTTTGTAATCCATCCCCTTGCACTCCCCCACTCCCACTCGATCCCCACACAATCATTGATCTGGTTTTTGTCACTATTAGTTTGCATTTTCCATATTTTCATATAAATGTAATCATATGGTAATACCTTTTTTTGATCTTTTTCTCAGTGTAATTATTTTACCTTATTGTATGTATCAATAGAATGTCCTTTTATTGCTTATTCCATTGTATGTATATACCAGTTTATCCAGTCATCTGTTGATGATCACTTGGGTTGTTTCTAGTTTTTGGCTAAGAGTGAAACTGCTATGAACACAGGTAAACAAATCTCTGTGTGGACATAGGCTTTCTTCTCCCTTGGGTAAAAACCTGCAAGTGGAATGGCTGAGTCATATAGTAGGTATATATTGACTATTTACAAAGCTGCCAACCTATTTTCCAAATGGTTGTACCTTTGTACTTTCTGCCAGCAATGTATGAGACTTACACAGTTACTTCACATCTTCATCAACAGCTGGTATTTTCAGTTTGTAATTTTAGCCGTACTAGTGAGTGGGTAGTGATATCTCATTGTAGTTTTAATTTACATTTCCGTAGTCACTAATAATGCGTTGAGTATCTTTTTATGTGCTTATTTATTATCCATGTATCTTGGGTAAGATGTGTGTTCACTTCTTTTGCCCATTTTTTAATTGAGTTATTTGTCTTACAAAGTTGTAACTTTTTAATATATTCTAGATACAAGTCTTTAGATAAATGTTTTGCAAATATTTTCTCCCAGTAGCTTGCCTTTTCATTTTCATAGTAGTCTTTTGATGACTGCTTTTTTCTTTTGAAGAGTAAAAGTTGTTTATTTTGATGAAGTCCAATATATCACTTTTTTGCCATTATGGTTCTGACTTTTGGTATTGTTTCTAAGAAATCTTTGCCTAATCACATTTTACAAAGATATTCTCTTATGTTTTCTTTTTGAAGCTTTCTAGTTTTATGTTTGGCATTAATGTCTAGAGTCCATTTTGAGCTAATTATGATATATGAATAATGTTGACCTTGATCCCTTGATTAAGGTACAGTCTGCCAGGCTTTTCCAGTCTATTACTCTTTTTCCTTTTATTATCAATAAGTATTTTGTGGGAAAGTACTTTGTAACTGTGTAAATATCCCCTTCCTTATAGAAATTTCACACGTTTTAGCATCCATTAAAGACTTATGGCTGAATTATAACTATGATGGTTGCCAGTTGGTAATATTTTAAAAACAGCTTTATTGAGATTATACATTCCATACAGTTCACTCACTTAAAAGTGCAGTCCTCCTAATAAGAAACCCCATATGCATTAGGAGTCAGTCCTCTTATCCCCCAGCCCCTCTATCCCCATCCTTAGGTACACACTAATCTATTTTCTGTTTCTATATATTTGCCTATTCTGGACATTTCATATAAATGGGATCATACAATATGTAGTCTTTATTGACTGGCTTCTTTTACTTAACATATGATTGCAAGGTTCATCCCTGTTGTAGCATGTATTAATACTTAATTCATTTTTATTGGTGAATAATAATCCATAGTATAGGTATACCATTTTGTTTATCTCTTCATCAATTGGTGAATATTTGAGTAGTTTCCACTTTTGGCCAAGTGGCGATATTTTAATTCAGTCATTCAACAGTTGGCAAAATACTGTAGGAAAAAGCTTTGTCTCTTCTTCATTTATTTATTTATCTCAACATGGGCTTATGGATTCCTGTGAATCCATGTGTTAGTATTTATTACTATTCTTTACTTTGATGCTCAGATTGTCCTAGATACGGCTAATGGGAGCTCTTTCAAGCTGACTCCTGATTTGTCTCCATCATTCTTTGATTACTTCCTTACTTCCTGGCACAGCAAGATGTTCCAGTCTCATTTTGTACCTTCCTTGCCCACTGTGGAATCTACTGTTTCTCCAAGGAGCTATCATTCATTTTAATGGAGAATTATATTTAGAATCCAAGAATCAGGCACTCAGGATGCTCCTTGCTGTTGGGGTGTTGCTACTTCTGGACCTTCTCAGTGGCCAGAGCTAGGGAATGTCTACACACACACACGCACACACACACACACACACACACACATTCTTGTCTATCACTCTGTGAATTCATAACAGTACCCCAGGGTTCATTTTGGTTTTTCCTTTGCGTATTTATAACTCTGTCGTCTGTCAGTGAGAAATACGGCTCACGTTATTCTTGATATATTTACTTAATCAATCCCTCTTATAGATAATCAATCTCTCATTACCACCATTGCCCTCCGCTGCAGACATTCTCCTTACCTTGATCAGGCGTGCCCCACTGTGGACCTTTGCCAACCGCCTGCTTAGATATCTTCCTCACCTTTCTAGAGGTCCCACACGCTATATTATACGGCCCTGTCTTCTGTCTCCCCTTCCCTTACTTCATGGACACTCTTCTCACCTCTCTCAGGCTGTGAGTTCCCTCTGGGCTACTGCCTCTCCTTCACCCTCTTCATGGATGTCCTGGTTACCGTGCCCAGGCTCTGATTATCTCCATTTTACTAGTGCCACTGCTTACACACACACGTATGTGCATGCATGCACAGACACCATGGCCACATATGCCTATGTGTTTTGTATTACTTTTAGGCTGAGTTATTTAGGAAGGGGAAAAGGGGAAAGAATATTAGTATCTTTGTCATTAGTAGAACCAAATTTTGAGTCAGTTTTCACAGTTTTTCAGAGCATACTTTAACTTATTTAACATTAAGATTTTTGAAATATATATAATGTATTTGTATGACAATAGACCAATTTTAAAGTCTTCTCCTTATTCTGTATATTATGATCTTCACAGTGTAGCAGTTTTCTCCTATTCTGTATATTATGATCTTCACAGTGTAACAAGTCAGTGTATTGCAACCTCTTATAAGCTTGTTTATAACAGCTAATATTTGTATTTAAGAAATTCTGTCGCCTGGAATAATTTTAGTTATATTGTTTATTTTTAGGTAAAAAGTTTAGAATGGAAGAACAAAGAAAACCAAGAAAGGGGATTTTCATTTTTGTTTTCACATTTTAAGAAATATTACTTGCCTTATATTTTTCCAAACATCTGCAAGGAGAACAGTTTATATCATCCTATACTTGGTAAGTGGTGTTTGGAATTTTCACTAAGATGACGCGTAAGAATAAAATATCTCTCAATGTAAAGTTGCCATTTGTTACCTACAGAAAACTGATCATATTTAATATTCGTATTGGTTCGTAGAGATACTATACCTAGATTCATACTGAAAGTGAATTTATATCAATAGGAAATTTTCATTGAGAATAAAGAGATTTTTTAAAAAGTTATTTTCTGGATCTCATCTATTGGAAAAGTTAGCTCACCAGTAATATTTGTGATTGTAAATTAAACTAAATTCTGATGTTTGATATGATCCTTAGACTATATAATGAATTTTCTTTTTAAGGTCCCCCAAGGGTTACTCAAGTATTAGTCTTATTCAAATTCTATAGAATAATTACACTGTCATATATTTTGATCAAGTTTTGTCCAGTATTTATATATATAGTGGCTGTGCCAAAATATCTGTTGGCTCCCAGGTTAGAAGCAGACCTCTGCCATGTATAGAAGGCATTGGTAGTCTGTATGTGGAAATGTCTGTTTTGTAGAAAGTTGTTCCTAGTGCTAAATTTAGGTAACTAACAGGCTCAGGTAAAACCTGATACTTTATATGGCTTCAAAACATGTTTCAGTCTTAGATTAACTGAAGTGAGCTCTCATTTTAAATAGTTCCAGAAACTTTAATACAAACTTAGGCAGACTCATTGAACCTTTTGATGTTATTTTGCAGAAAGACAATGTTTCCACATATCAACTGGTATATGTGGTTTATATATACCATGTATAACTCTTCTCAGTTCCATGCTAACATCTAGCAAATTTTAAAATGTCATTTTAGTGCTAAAGCTACTTCTAAAACCAGAGTAGCATCACAATATTTTCTCAAATGTTTAAAAATGTAGGTTTTTCTAAGCATAATCCCTTTCTTATTTTGGTGTTTGTTTTTCTTTTGTTTTGCACAGATATCCCGCAGATGAGACCAAAGCCACATTATGTCATGATAAAGAAAGATGCTGACACCAATGAAGCAATCTATTGTATAAAGGAGCCTTTCATTAACGCTCGTGTTATTGTCATTCGTTGGCTAGTTTCTTTCTGGCTGGAACCAAAACCACATACAGGACCTCATATTCCTGGGATGGAAGGTGAAGTCTTGCCAAAGAATATTCAGGTAATACACAAATGAGGCAAGCTTATTAAAATTAGAAATGGCTTTTGAGATTTAGTCCACTGATTTCAATTGTCTTAGGTGTAGAAGACATTTAAAACAAATAATGGTGATATTTTATTTATATAAATGTATTTTATAAATCCAAAATTTAACAATTACAGAATTAATGATTATCTTAATAAAAACTTACACAGTATAGAAGATAATTTCAGTAGTTTCTCTGTCTCAGTTTCTAATTAATTTATAGGTTTTGATTTTATAGTACTAAAAATATTCTGAATTATACAGATAAATTCTTATAGGTGGAAAGAACTGCAATCAAATGGTAGGGCCTTGATAGCCCTTTCTAATTTCTGGGCAGATTTAAAGTCTTGTTCCTTCCTTCTCCCTTTTTTCAATAAAGACACCAAATATAGAAATATGATAAAATTACACAGCAATACAATGGAAGAACTAATATTTAAAATTTTTTTTTTGATTAAACAGTTTTCATATTTTTCTTTCATTGTACCTTTTTCTGAATATGTCTATATTACAGTATTTTTACTATTTTCATTGCTCTTTTCTCAGATTTTCTTGTTTAGTTATAAAAATCTCAAACTCTGTTTTTTGTATAACTTACTAAACTTTTAAAAATAGGACGGAGGTATAAAGTATTTTAGTTCGAGTTCAGAAAATTTAGCTTTTACTCCCCTTGTAGTCTTTCATTTATCTGTTTATCTGTAGCGGACTAGGTGGTGCGTTTTCCCCAAAACTTTGTTCCAAGTCCTCTATTAAGAATTATTAAATGCAGGCTGGGCGTGGTGGCTCACGCCTGTAATCCCAGCACTCTGGGAGGCCGAGGCGGGCGGATCATCTGAGCTCGGGAGTTCGAGACCAGCCTGAGCAAGACTGAGACCCCATCTCTACTATAAATGGAAAGAAATTGGCTGGACAAGTAAAAATATATATATAAAAAATTAGCCGGCTGTGGTGGTGCATGCCTGTAGTCCCAGCTACTTGGGACGCTGAGGCAGAAGGATTGCTTGAGCCCAGGAGCTGGAGGTTTCTGTGAGCTAGGCTGATGCCACGGCACTCTACTCAGGGAAGTAGAGTGAGACTCTGTCTCAAAAAAAAAAAAAAAATTATTAAATGCAAAAATTCTCAAGCAGAACTATTTTTCTGATCCTAGCACTTAATGGACTTAAAAGCATAGATGTTTTTCATTGGGAAGGCATATTTGAGATCATTTATTTAAACTCTCTTATTTTCTGGGATGACAAAAATGTTACCAAAAATTGAATAACTTAACAGAAAGTAATTTATCATACCAGAGAATAGTGCTATTCCTACTTTATTATGGTAGTAATTTACCTTAAGACTTTTTCACTAGGGTTAGGCTTGATCTTCAGTCTTCGTGAAAATTCTATTGTCAGAATAGAGTTTTCTCTTAAGTTTTCTAATATTTTCTGTTAGTTTCATTTTTATTTCTTTTGTCATAAATTTTGTTCCTTTTCTTTGGTTTTTGTTGTTTGTTTAAGAATTTTTTGCTTGTGTAAATTTTTGTCTAAGGTAAAATAGAGATGATTTTAAACATTAAGGCTTAATTAAGTAAAAGTCCAGTGTAAGTTATTTACTTATTCTTGAAGATCTGAGCTGCCTCTGTGTATGTTATTCTTTCACTCAGCTTTAATTAGTAACTTGTTTGAACTGCAAACTTACTAAGAAACAAATCTGATTATAGGTGGGTCGGTGATTAGTTACCACACATTTTAGAATATCTCTGCATCACTTAGATATTGAGTTATTTGTATTGTCACTTTATTATTTTTAGAATGGATTCTAAATGAAACTCTATGCCTGGATTTTAAACAGTGCCGTAAGTTACTTGTGGAATGCTTTGGATTCTGCCAGTATTTGCTGTTAAAAGACAAAATACCAAGTTAAATGATTATGATATTCTCCCCCTTTTTTTATTTTAGAGGGCAGCTGCTAGTTTGGTATCCAGAGAAGAAAACAAAAATGATAATGCTGATAAAGCAGACAGAACTACAGAACCAGAACAGTCTCATTCCAATACAAGCACTCTCACAGAGCGAGAACCTAGCTCATCTAGTCTCTGTAGTATTGATGAAGAACATCTCACAGACATTGAAATAGTTCGCAGAGTTTTTTCTTCTAAAAGGAGTAATGTGAATTTTGTCACAGAGATATTTCGTCAGGTAAAATACCTCTCAGTATTTTTAATTTATAATGAAGACTTTTGTCTTTAATATTAAATATACTGATTTTTAGCTGGTTGCAGTGTTACACACCTGTAGTCCCAGCTACTTAGGAGACTGAGGTAGGAGGATTGCTTGAGGCCAGGAGTTCAAGTCCAGCTTGGGCAATGTGGTGAGACCCTGGCTCTAAAAATATAATAATAATAAACCCCAATAATGTATTAATAGATTACAAAAATATGACTTATGAAAAGTTGTGTTTATATTGAACTTTGTAAGAGCATAATTACTTCATGAAATAAAGAATAGTACCATTCTGAGATATAACTGAAACAAATCGTTGTTATTTCCACTTCAAGTCAGTGTCTTACTACCACAAACATTTCTATCTTAGTGTACAGATTATTTAGAGACAAGAGACTTTTTCCAACAATGAATTGGTTAACTTTTAAAATTGTTTATATTTCACATTTTATAATAAGATAGGAATGTATGTATAGCAAGCCCTCGAATAATACTGTTTCGTTATCTTGTTGGTGGGGGAAAAATAGATTCCTGACCTCTGGGGCCACTCTCTGTGCAGTTTGCACATTCTCCCCATGTCAGCATTGGTTTTCTCTGGGTACTTTATTTTCCTCCCACATTCCAAAGATGTGCATGTTAGGTGAACTGGTGTGTTTAAATTGTCCCATTCTGAGTGAGTGCGGGGGTGTGTGTGAATATGCCCTGAGATAGAATGGCCTCCTGTCCTGGGTTGGTTCCTGCCTTGTGCCCTTGTGGTGCCAGGGTAGGCTCTGGCCATCCACAACCCTGAACTGGAATATTTGGGTAAATAATTATCTTACTTGTTTCTATTAATCTTTCTTAAATATATATATAGTTCACATTTATTTCAGTGTTTAATATTAGAAGTGGTCTTTATTTAGAAATTTGGTGATGTTTTTGTGACCAGAAATATCGGGTAGGAACTTCACTCTTGTTTATATCAATTAGCCTATGGTAAAACTGGTTTCATTATAAGTCATTTTGCTTAAAGTTACACTTTCCAAGAACCTATCAATAACATTAAGTGAAGAATTACTGTATTAGTGTTTTGTAGCAAAGGAAAAGGTATCATTTTCTCTGGTTTTTTTTCACTAGGCGTTTTTATTACCAATTTGTGAAGCAGCAGCTATGAGAAAAGTGGTAAAAGTATATCAAGAATGGATCCAGCAAGAGGAAAAGCCTTTGTTCATGCAAGAGCCTGAAGAAATTGTAATCACTTCTTCAAACCTCCCTTGTATTGAAAATGTCACAGACCATGATATTTCAATGGAAGAAGGAGAAAAAAGAGAAGAGGTAAAATTATAAGATTGATATATTTTTGTTTAACAGATTAGAGTTTCACGAAAGTATAATAATGTTAACACAGATATACTTAATAAATGGGAAGGTAAAAACATCTTTCAGTATACTTTGCAATTTAGGTAATATGACAGTTGTCTCAGTACCCTATTACAAAACCCTGTGATATCATAATTTTTAAAAATTAACATTGAGGTTGTATACCTATTCTTTAAGGCATTGTCTGGATCAAAATTAGATCCTATTATAAAGGTATAATATTTAAAACCGTGGTACTATGTTAAAATGGGTGTTACAGTATATACTTCATGGAGTGATTACCAAACTATAACTCCCCCTTCCCTGGAAGTAGTGTCTGTTTTATTCTAGGACTGGCTACCCAGCACAAAGCACAATATTCTGAATTCTTCCTTGGACTCTTTTGCACTAGAGCTGATTGCAGAATGTGAAACTTCCTGACCTGGTAAAATAAGCTGTTCTGTAATAAGAAAGGCTGGAGTTTACTCACATATGGGAAAAGATGAGAGAAGAGAGAGTAGAGGTGGCATTTGAGTCCCTGGTTCCATTTATTCCTTAAGCCTATATGAATTTTCATCCTTTGGTTGTTCAACCCTTGTCATGGGTCAAGTTCTTCAAGAAGCAGGTGCTGAGATGGAGTTAGGAATGCAAGTGTTTATTGAAAGTGATTTTTCTGTTTTGTCTAACTTGCCTTTTCACCAGAAAGTTGTCTGAGATTGATATATATCTTGCTAAATCCAGATAGGAATGATTGGGTAATGTTATATAAGTACCACGTGCTAACTGATTGTGCCGCTGGAGCTCCTAATTGGGTAATGTTTATTCACTTTGGTGGTTAATCTAACCTCACCCATGGAATTTAATCAGGATAGTAATGTATGAATGAATAGGCCAATTCTCCAGGGATCCAATGAATGTGTGTGTGTTTGTGTGTGTGTGTGTAGACAATCCTACCCCTCTTCTGAGAAGGGGAAAAGTAAGTAGTCTAAGTAATTTGTTTTCCCCAATGTTTTTAGTCATGCTATGCCTATGTGTATTGAGCCTATCCTGCATCATTTACTATTCTTAAATAAGAATGATAGATAATATAAACTATCTACATAACATAATTAAAAACAGTGGAGGGAAGGAATAAAGGGGGGAAGGGTGGGTAGGTTGATGATGTAGGTGCGTTGTATAGGTTTGTTCCATTGGTTATTCAAATACTACAACCAGCATTGCCATTCAAGATGTGATTTTTCAAAGTGCCAGAAACTCTTGCTAATGGTGTAAACCAAAACCAAAAGGTATAATCATTCATTGATTTACATTTCCAATAAATTCAATATATATTGAAATCATTTAAAATTTTTGGTGTTATAATTATAAAATGGAATTAGGTTATAGGTTCAAATAATTATAAATGGGTTTTTAAATTCTTCTAGTATCTGTGAGACTTTTAAAGAACATGCAGAATACAAGACAGTTTTATGTATGTGTATGTTCATGTGCCTTACAGAATGTTTAGCATTCCCTGTCCTATCCCATTAAATGGGATTTGTTATCTTTCAATTCTCATGACAACAAATCTCTCTCACAAATTTCAAAATGCCCTCTAAAGCATGATGTTGCCCACATCGAGAACCAGTATTGGAGGTATAAACATCAAAGATACTATTTCTACTTTCACAGAACTTAAGGTTTAGCCAGAAGACAAACATACAAAGTAAGTATTATAAAACAATGTTACTGCTGTGAAAGGGGGAATACCTACCTCTGCTTGTGGAAATCAGGGAATGCTTCGTGAAAGTAGTAGTATGATATAAAGATCAGGTAGATAAATGGGAAAGGTGCCACACAGTGTGAATAGCATCTACAAAGGTGTGAGGAACCTTGAAAATATTCTTACTTGGCTGTAGCTAAGAGTAGGTGAGAAAGAATGGTAGGGAATATGAGATTGACAAGGGGTAGATTCTGTGCAGTAACTTGTATGGCATGTTAATGAACTTTATTTACATTCTAGACACTGGAAAGCCTTTGAAGGATTATGAATAGGAGAACAGCATGAATAGTTACATATTTCATACCAGGCCCAGGGGATCACACCAGGCCCAGAGTGGAAGATAGATTAGAGGTCAGTCTGGAGGCACAAAGACCAGCTGGGAAGAATTAGTAAAGTTCAGAAGTGCAATGATAAGTACCTGTTATAGTACAGTGGCAGTTGCAATGGGAATATAAGGGAGAGGACAGGTGTATTAGCTTGTTTGGTGGTAAAACCAATATGTCTTGATGATTAATTGGCTGAGAGAGATGAGGAATGGGGAGGTGTCCCAAGTTTTTGCAATCAGGATAGTTGCCATTCACACGTGGATAGGAATTTAAGCAGTGCAAGTTTGGTTCTGGTGGCTAAGGCGGTCGGAGGGGTTTAGGTGGGTAGGAATGGGGAGGGTGTGGTTAGTAAACTTATTTTTAAATATCTTGAATTTGAGGAGCTTTTGGGTCATTCAGGAAGAACTCTTCAGAAGATATTTGATTATATAGGTATGGAACTCAGAGAAAGGCTAGGTTAGACCATGGTGCATTGTACTGGCTACTCAAAGCTGAGTTCCAGTATTGCTTCTGGTAAGGGCAGAGATGTTTGTATCAGACTAAATCTCCTGCGTATTACAATTATGAACTCTGTATGTATATAAAAAAACAACTCTTTAAAGATACTGGTGAGTGACCAAAAGCAGGAAGAAACTAGAGTGAAATTTTAAAAAGAGAACTACACTGAGTGAAATATGTCTGTCTGATTTTCACTGAGGGAACGCCCTTGTCTGTAAGACTTGTAGCAGCTAGAACTCAAGCAGAAAGCTGCAATCTTAGTGGTTTAAACTATCAGAATAATGCGAATTTTCCTACTCTTTTTTTTTTCTTGAAGACTTCACTCTATAGCCAAAAATTTTACTACTCTTAAGTAGGATAAATAAGCTATTTTCTATTTCATGTAAGTTATTTGGATTCTGGCATTTAATTTAGAACAGAATTCATCTTTTACAAAACTGTAAATAGTATAATCCCATTCTTGAATGTGTAACAGTATGGGAAGGAAATTTTATACATTAGATCTAGAGAAAAATGTGTATCTGAAATGATATAATCTCTGGCAGCTCATTATGGATGATGTTTTCCTTTCTTTATTTTTCTGTCAATGAGAACCTTTTTTTTTTTTTTTTTTTTTACAGTGAACATATATTGCTTTTGTAATCAGATACTTATTTTGAGAGAAAGAAACCTGTTTAGTGGTGGGACCTAATGATTTCATTTGCATTTTCAACTTTCTGATTTGCTGCAGCATTCTTATTAATGAAATATTAAAAACTTGATATTTTGCTTCAGGAAAATGGGACTAATATTGCTGATCATGTTCGAAATTCCAGTTGGGCAAAAAATGGCTCCTACCAAGATGCTCTTCATAATGCCTCTGAAGAAGCCACAGAACAAAACATACGAGCTGGTACCCAGGCAGTTTTGCAGGTGGATCCCTTTATGGCTATTTTAAAAAAAAAAAAAAATCATTACATTTCAAATATTTAATTTCAGATATGTAAGTTTAGTATATTTAATAATTCAAATATTTAAGGTCAGTATTTCACTTACAGTATAATTTTCAAATATAATAAATTTACCACCCACATTTATCAATTATTATGCCATATTTTTTCCTTAACTTTCACTTTATAATATGTATATTAATAAACATTACATATTCTTATTCTAGACAGTTTTAAAATTTATAACTCATCATGGTGTACTGCCGTCTGCAGCTGAGTTTTTGCATTAACCATTTTTTTTTGAGATTGGTTGTTAATATACAGCCATAGTTAATTTACATTTTGTGGTATTATACTTTATTTCACATTTTGATGGGGAGTCTTTTAAGTTCTTTCCAGCTTCTCACTATTCCAAACAGTGGTATGGTGAACATTCTTATACATGTATTTTTGTGCACATCTGTGAGAATTTCCCTAGGTTATATGCCCAAAGTGGAATTGCTGAGTTTTGTAGGATTTGTACATTATTAGCTTTAGTTTTATTGCCAAATTATTCTCCAACGTGTTGCAATAATTTATATTCTCTCTAGTTATGTCTGGGAATTCTCATTTCTTCATATCCTATTACTTGTATTGTCAGATTTAAATTTTTTGCTACTCCTAAATATATAAAACTTTATCTCATTTTTTTTTTAAAAATTGTTTTCCTGTTTTAACTTGTTTGTCCTTCATCAGTGCAGAATTTGAACATCTTTTCTCCTATATGAATTGACTAGTCATGTTTTTTTCTGTTATTCTGTTGTGTGTTTGTCTTTTTCTTACTGATTTGTAGGAGTTCATTCAGGTTTTTAGGGGGTTTTTTTGTTTGTTTTTCTGAGACAGGGACTTGCTCTGTTGCCTTGGCTAGAGTACAGTGGCATCGTCATAGCTCACTGAAACCTCAAACTCCTGGGCTCAAGCAATCCTCCTACCCCAGCCTCCCAAATAGCTGGGACCACAGACATGCGTCATCACACCCGGCTATTTTTTTCTATTTTTTTGTATACCAAAATCTATACAGAATCTGTATACAGAATCTGACTACTACTCAGTACTTAAACTACCTCTTGTGTCAAAGCCTCCATAATGTTTTATCTCTATTATTGCTGTAAAGTTCTAATTAGTCTCTCTGCTTCAACTCTTAACCACGTATCACCCTGCTCTGTTCTTAACATAGTAGACAGAGGGAGCCCATAGAATGTAAGTCAGATTATGTTATTTCTCTGCTCATAACCCTCCAGTGGCTTTCCATTATCATTAAGCATCAAAGCAAAAGTCTTTATAATGGTAAGGCTTTATATCATTGCTTCTCATTGCTTCTCTGTATGGTCCACAGACTAGTGCTGGCCCACAGGATATTTGCAAAATTGAGAGTAAAAGTTTAGAAATGAAATCATTTAATATTTCTTGATTCTGATAAAAAGTCGAGTTTGTGTATTTTGTCTTTTTGTTTTCTCATTTCCTTTTTCCTATTAATTCATTTTGTATTTATTTAATCCAGGATTAGTCAGCAAAAGGCTAGTGCAGGAGGACCTCTTCTGTGACTACTGGTAGTGTGAGAAGCTCTGCTTCATATTCTCTGTTTCTGTTTCTCAACATCATCTCCCACTACTCTCCCCCTGCTCATTTCACTCTATACTCCTAGCTGTTCCTCAGACATGCTAGGCAGGCTTTCACCTTAGGTCCTTTGAACTTGATTTTCCTTTTATCTGGAATGTTCTTCTTCCAGACTGCAACATAGCTCAGTTTTGTCTTTTCCTTTTCATTTATATTTATATTGACTCTCTATCCCCCTCCCTCCCTTTTGTGCTTACTGGCCCCCACACAGGACAACGAAGTGATAGTGAGCACCCTTGTCATCATCATATTAGTTTCTCAAGTTCTGTTGCTGTGGTATACATTTGTTATACTTTTTGGTAAATGCTCTTTTTCAGATTGGTGAATTTTTGCTTTTTTCTTGGTCTGCTAAAAGTTTTTTTTTTTTTAGTAGATAATGAATAAGTGCTGAATGCCTTTTCTGCATGCTTTGTGATAATCATAGTTTTTTTCCATTTTAATCTTTTGATAGGGTATATTACTAGATTTTTCTGATGTTAAAGCATCCTAACATTTCTGGAGTAAACACTACATGGTTATAAAATAATTACATTTGCTCAATTTGAACTTTAGCATTTTTTCAAAATTTTAATTTCTATGAAAATCATATCATAAATGATATTGGCCTCTTATATAGTCCTTGTTTGCTTTTGATAATGAGATTATATTTTTATAAAATAAATTCGGTGGTTTTTTTTTTTTTTCTTTGTCTCTGAGAGAGCATATGTAAGGTAGGAATCATCTTCCATGAAGGTATGGCAAAACTTTGCAGAGCTGTCTAGGCCTGTTGTTCAGGAATGGGTTAGGGAGGCCTTGATTACCAGTTCAGTTTCTTTCACAGTATTCATATATGCATCTTTTCTATTTCTTCTTGAGTCAGTGTTGGCAATTTGTGTTTTTTCTATAATCCATGTCATTAAAATTTCAATTTTATTGGCATAAAGTTACTCACTGAGTTAATTAAAAATCCTCTGCTGAACCGATAGTTATGTCTTTATTTTATTTCTAATGCTTATGCGTCTCTCTTGCTTTTCTTGGGCAGTGTTGCTAGATTTACAGAATCAGCTTTTTTCACTATTTTCAAAGTTTGCTTAATATTCTTTTCTCTGGCTGGGTGTGGTGGCTCATGCCTATAATCCTAGCACTTTGGGAAGCCGAGGCAGGAGGATCACTTGAGGTCAGGAGTTTGAGACCAGTCTGAGCAAGAGCGAGACCCCATCTCTAGAAAAAATAGAAAAGTTAGTCGGGCTTGGTGGCATGTACCTGTAGTCCCAGCTACTTGGGAGGCTGAGGCAGGAGGATCGCTTGAGCCCAGGAGTGTGAGGTTGTAGTGAGCTATGTCATGCCACTGTACTCTATCCCGGCCAACAGAGCGAGACCCTGTCTCCAAAAAAAAAAAAATTCTTACATGATTTTACAACTATGATTTGTTGTATAGTTTTTCAAGGGGCTTTAAATCAGAATTGAGGGTATAGAAGATGTAAATGTCCTAAGTTCACAATAAACAGGTTCTGTTCTCCCAAAGTGTACTTGATAGCCTGTGTAGCTGTTGCCATTATGTTAACTTTGTCCTCTATAATGACATACAGTTAATGAGTTGGTTATAATGAATTTACTTAAAGATACATATGAATGGCTTCTCACTAGTATTATTTATAATGACATCTGTTTATGCAGTCTGTTGTCACCACAACAGATATATACACATAAAAATAAGAAAAAGAGGGTAAAATGTTTTCAACAACTCAGAGTATTCTTCTGGATTTAGGTGTCATCATTTATCCTAAACTATTTGTATTTATTCATTGTTCTTTTCATTTTATGTTAAAGCTGCTCAGTTTAGAAATTCTGTTTTTGCACTTTATTTATTTTCTTTGGATCCCTTCTAGTAATTTTATATTTGTCTAGATAAATATAAAAATAGGTGTAATGGGTTAAGTTTCTTATATTAAGCTGGTGTTAGAAGCAGGGTTAGAATTAACCCATAGGGCTTTTAGTTGATTATAGGCAATCTAGTGATCAGCATCTAAGTTCATTTCTCTTTGAATAAGAAATTTGCCATTGAAATTACTGATAATTTCTTTTGTCTTAGGTGTTTATTATAAACTCATCAAACATTTTTCTTCTTGAACCTGCAAATGAAATAAAAAATCTTCTGGATGAGCACACAGATATGTGTAAACGCATTCTTAACATCTACCGGTACATGGTTGTGCAAGTATCAATGGACAAAAAGACTTGGTAAACAATTTTTATTCTTTGTAGATAGAGTGTTTTTGTTATTGTATACACAAGTATAATAATTTTTAGAGGAATAGTGGCTGTGAGTAGGGCTTGTTACAATATTATGTGGGCTCTTATTATTGAATAAATGAATAATATTTTATATAGTAGTCATGGTGACAATTGTCCTTTTCACTTTCTCTCAAACATCTTTGTTCAGACTTCCACACAACCCCTTAGACTGTCCTTCTGAAGTGAGTATATGATAGCTTTATATCCCTTTCCCCCAAGGAATAAATGTATGCATGCATGCATGTATGAATAAATGAATTTATGCATGTGTAAATGAATTAAGTAGATGATTGAATGTGTGAATGCCCCATTCCTTAGTCTGGCATTCAGAGCCATGTACAGTCAGGCTCCTGGCTACTTTTCCTGTCTTAAGTCTAATTTACACCTCAAAGGGTAGGATCCTGCTTTTCAGGTTTATCAAATTGCTCTTTGGTGAGCACATTCTGAACTTTTCTTTAGAAATATCTAGTTCCTACCATTTTATCCTATTGTCATCACAACTATCTTTTAGATTTTACCTTCTTTTTTCTACATAGCCTTATATAAAATTTTTTCTTCACTCTTTTCATTTTGTATTTTTACATCTATATAGTTCTTGTAAAAATTGTCTTGTCCCTAAGATACTTGTTGTATAAATGTCAGTTTACCTCACTGAATTAAGAGACCCTATACTGGTTGTCTTATTTTTGTATTTCCTACATTTCTTAGCACAGTACATTATATTATTGTTGGTACTCTATAAATATTTGTTAATCGAATGAAAAATGGACTTAGGAGAGATAAGAAAGTAGTTCTACAATTTTTGTAAAAATGATACATGTTTATCATAAAATTCTAACAAAGAAAAGTTTAAAAAAGAAAAAATTTGCTCAAAAACTTACTCTCTCAAGGTAATCATTGTTTGCCCTTTGATGAACATCTGGCTCACCAAACCATACATGTAGATACATAGTATTATATCATACGTAGGTACCGTAATTTTCTTAACCTGTCATTTATTGATGGACATGTCGTTATTTTGTTTTGGGGGGAAGAGAGAACAATGAATATTCTTGTATATATGTATATATATATATATATATATATAATTTTACTCTTTTGATTCATTCTTTAAAAATAGGAATACTTGGTCAAAGGATATGCCTAATTTATGTTTTGTTACACATGGAAAAATGGCTTTATGTTGAAAAAGTTCTTTACTAACAATGTTAATAGAATTACATGTAGAGGTAGTTATTATTAACATGTTTGGAACACTTTTTCGTGCCAGGTATCTTTCTAAGCACTTTACGTGCCTTTTCTTAATCCTTGTAGCACCCTATGATATATAATACCCTTATTTTACCTGGGTTAATTCTTAGGCACAAATAAGTAACTTGCCCTTGTTCACACAGCTGGTGAGTGGTGAGCAGAGATTTGAACTCTAGTTTTTCTGATTTCAGAGCCAAGTTATTGTTAGCCAGAAACTATACTGCATTGCACCATTCTTTTGTTAGTCCGTTTTTTTCCTTTCTATATTCTTTGAATTATTGAAGAGCCAGGTTATAGTGAGAGACTTGCTATGTGGAACACAGTTCTAGAGTTTTTTCTTAATTTTTTAAGTTCCCTTGAAGAAACAGCGTTTTGGGAGCTTACCCACATATTTATGTTGAATTTATAAGTCTTTTCTTTATAAATTAAAATCATAATTATCGTATTATAAATACAATATACAAAAGTGAAAATGTTGTCTTATATATGAGTTATATATGAGTTATCTGACTGACCACAGTCAGATAAGATTTTTTTGGAAAATCTATACGGTCTATGTAGTTGATTTCAATTAACACTTCATTTTTATACAGCTAAGCTAGAAGCATAAAGTTACAAATGTGGCACCTTTAGTTTTTATTCTGTGGATGACTGCATACATTTGTTTGCTAATAAATTCAGGATATTTTTAAATTGAGTGATAGTTTTCTATTTGATTCTGCTCTCACTTCCTAGAAAAACCATGATATCTAGATTTAGGATCTTTTGCTGCCTCTTTCACATTTCTCAGAGTGACTGTACCATGTGTTGCTGTACCTGGAATGGGCCTGCAAAATAGCCAAAGAGGAGGAGGCTGTGATAGGGACTTGGCTGCTAGCCTGGCTATACCCCCAACTGAAAGTCCTGTTAGCCTAATTTTTATATATAAATGGTTGAGTCAGTTTTTGAAATATCAGATGCAAAAAAGTAGCTTTGTGGTTTTAATAATAAGCATCTTGGAGAAAGAGGCAAGGTAAGGATAATATTAGAATTGGCTTGACATGCAGTATACAAAGAGAACAAAAGATTAAAAAATGGCCAAAATAAAAAAGATGAAAAGAAGCAATAGAGTAATGGTCTTTGATTAGTTATCAGTCTCTTTGTGATCTTTTAATGTTAAGATATCATGTAGTTTTTGTAATTGAGCCCGGTGTTATATGTGGCTCTCCGTATCATAAACATGGATCAGATGGACAAGCATCAAGGTAGAACTGTATTGTAATAGGTGAGTGTTCTTCAGACAGCTCTCTGAGATTACTACTAGATTTGTGGTTGAGATGGGTGCAATCTGCACATTATCACCCCCAATTCATTAGCTTCTGGATAGATTTTTATTTAATGAGAGGGCATTGTGGCTGATAAATGGTTTAAAATGGTGATACTGATATATAAAATGGAATTTTAAATTGTAATATTTAAAGAACTCTAACAATTTGAAATTGTCTTTCAGAGATGTTTAATATTTTAGTAATTCCAAAGATAATACTGTTTATAAGAAATATTAATTTCAGAGTTAACCATTAACCAAAAGCAAACATATGCAATAAGGAAACATTAATTAATCTTTTTACTTTAAGGGAACAGATGCTGCTGGTGTTGCTCAGAGTCACCGAGTCTGTACTGAAGATGCCATCACAAGCTTTTCTGCAGTTCCAGGGAAAAAAAAATATGACTTTGGCAGGTCGACTTGCAGGACCACTTTTCCAGGCAATAAAAATTAAAAAAAAATAGATAAGTAGCTGGATAGATGTATTTAAGATTCATTGAATCCTGAACTTGTTACCTGGGAAAAAAGCTTTAAATCTGAGATCATTTTATATTAAAGGATCTTTTGTATAGCTAAATTAAAAGTTGCTCATCTAGATAGGCTATTTGCCATACATACTAACTCACAACCTAGTATAAGAGAGGAAATATCAGGTCCGTGAAAAAGTGTTTTAACAGAGCAATGATATTAATTTTATGTCTTGTGTGGCACACAGTTGCAAAAAGCTGGCAGAGGGCTTCAGGTGTAATGGCCTGATTTTGCTTTGTGAGTTTCCAAATCTTCAGGACTGTTAGGAAAAACTGCCTTTTATGTTGTTCTGTAATAATGAAAAAGTAGTGAGTAATCAAGATTCTTTCTTATCATGCTGTTCCGTAAGACTTTATTAACCTCTCTTAATTTGAAGTATCAGTGGTAGTTTGATTATACAGGAATTACATACTACGTTTTCCAACCTGAGGACACAAAGTGTTGACTTCAAGTGTGTTATGGATTCTTTGAAAATAGAAAAACAGTTTTCTGAAGATGACACATTAAATGCAAATACATAGATAAAATACTTCTTAATGTCAAAGATAAAAGCTGTCTCAGATCTAATTCTTGGCTGTGTGACTATCTGAAATGTTATTTCCAATTTCTAGATATTAGCCATTTACCTAAAATTCTATGATGATGCATAATCCTTTAAAACTAGCTACATGTATTGTCTAAACTCCCCTTAACTTCATTAGCCTTTTTTTTTTTTCTTTTCACATTTCCTCATTGTTAGAACTAACCCAATGGTGGGGGCTACAGAAAGATAAATTTTTATCTTGCTATATGAAATAACTTTTATAGCCTGAATAAAAAATATACCTTTTTTTTAAATAATAGTAAAGGGAATTTTCAAATTATATAGTGATTTCCATCTTTAATTTGAGAATGTAGGTTTTGGTGTTTTAGTTCAGTAACTCAACATTTTCAACACTTAATAGTATGGAGGCTTTCATCTCTTTTAAAACAGCATTTATTTTATTTAACATTAATATAGTGTAGCATGAAGGATAGGTGTAAGTTTAGGGAAATTTCTTTTTGGTTTGGATCACTGGAGTGTTGAGGTTTGGCACTTGTTGAAGTGAAATTTATAATGGATACTAGCGATTGCATGAATTACTTTTACAAGTATTATCTATGAAGAAAGCTATTATGTGATTTACAATTCTGCTTGTTTTTAGGTGATTTTTTTAATTGAATATCTGATTTTGAAGTTATACACTAAATGCATTTTATTGTTATTTCTCATCATTTGTCCTTATAGACACTTATAGTTGCCTGGATCAAAGCAAATCTAAATGTGTACATCTCCCGAGAACTTTGGGATGACTTATTATCAGTATTGTCATCGTTGACCTATTGGGAAGAGTTGGCCACTGAGTGGTCACTGACAATGGAGACATTAACTAAAGTTTTAGCTAGGAATTTATATAGTTTGGATCTCAGTGATTTACCATTGGATAAATTGAGTGAACAGAAGCAAAAAAAGCACAAAGGGAAAGGTAAGAGTTGTTCAAATTTATATTTATATTTATATTCATATATATATATATATATATATATGGAAAAAATTTTACTCAAATAATTGAATCAGGGAAGAACAAGCCAAGGGGAAAGGGGTGAGGATGAAGATCATCTTTGTTCTTATTTATTCTCTCCTTTATTTACCCTGGAGGTTTACAATTTCCAAGAATAAAACATGCAGGTACCCTGCAATTTTTCTTAACCTAAAATCAGTAGTATTTTTGATAAGAGATAAATTTTTCTGTACATCTCTGAGTAAAGTTAAATTAATTCAGAATCTTAAATGTTTTTAATAATTAACTAAAATGGAAATTATAAAATGTCATTCCTTTTTATTATAAGCAATTTTTTGTTAGAACTGAGATTATTTCGTGTTACTTTATTTAAAAAGTGTATAATAAAGAAACACTTGAAAAATTCTTTTGAAAACATTTACTTAGTTTTAACTAAAAGTAGACATTCCCTAGATGTGAAATATGTATCTGTCTAATGTTAAAAGGGGGTGGGACAGTAGTATATCATTAACATACATTTTTGTAATCCTTGGTTTATTAGCATTTTACATTCTTAAAAATTAGTTACTAGCTAGAGATTACATCTATGTCACATTTTATATGTGTAATCCCTGTACTATTCATCCCTGTAATATATACAGGCTATTAAATATGTGCTCCAACTACTTTTTCCTGGACTATTTATTTCCCAAGTGGCAATAGTAGCAGGTAGAGATTTAGTAACCATCACCACAGGATGCCTTTTGGTTAGCTCATTTCCTGTCTTTTTTTGCTGCCCAAATATTTCATTTCTATTATAAAGCAAGTGGGTGGCAGAGAATTTATAGTAGTTTATTGTTGATGGTATAATTTTAAAATTCTGCATCGGTTTTGGAATATGATTTTTACCTAAAATGAAGCTCAAAAAAGCTTTAGAATACACAAATTATCTTGTTACTTTATAATTTATTATGAGCAAGTATAGGAATCTGAGGCAGATAGCACACATAATTGGAAGATTTTATTGATCAGGTAACAGTATACTGAGATTGAAAATCTGCATTTCTAGGAGTCGGACATGAATTTCAGAAAGTTTCAGTTGACAAGTCTTTTTCTAGAGGATGGAGTCGTGATCAGCCTGGCCAAGCCCCAATGAGACAGAGAAGTGCAACAACCACTGGTTCCCCAGGAACCGAAAAGGCAAGGAGTATAGTACGGCAAAAAACTGTTGGTATGTACTCTTTAAAATCATGAGAGTTGTACAGTGCAATACATTTGTAGTCCTTAGTAACAATGTATACAAATATACAGTTTTCTTATCAGTTGATTTTTATTGTGAAATGAAAAACGTCTGTAGCAAAACTTCTTTTTTTCCGGTAGTGTTCAGAGTCCAGTGACGTGCTATGTTATCCCTTTATGCTATTTAAGATTTATCTCATGTTACTGTTTTTATGTGGTTTATTTTACTGCAGATAGTCCTAATTTTAAAATGTTATTTTACAGAATTGAAGAAATAGAACTCTGATCCACAGAACTCAAGCATTAACTGGTATAGTTTCTGTTAAAGGAATATACTCACAAACATGGAAATTAGAGTAGCTAATTTTCAGTGCTACAAGTATATTGTAGATTGGCTTCACAGACTTCCAACAAGGAATTTATGCTCTCTACTGGCGGACAGCTGAGGCCAAGGTGGGGTCTATTACTAGGTTCCTTGCTGCTTTTAACAAATACAGAAGAAATTTCTATAATCTATATAATAGTAACAAAGGAGCAATGATGAAAAGAATTTCTGGGTATAGGGTCACACAGCAGGCTGTGGACCCAGCTATCATCTTATTCTTTTTCTCTCAGAAATTTATAAACTTGGTGTGAATTGTAGTAGAAAGAGTACTGCAATGAAAAACAAGGAGGGCTTCTCCCTAATCTCTTTTCTTACTCTCTTTCATTATTAAATAGTTAGGTAACCTCGAACAATTTACCAAATCTTTCTAGGCCTTAAGTATTTCATCTGTATAGCGGGAATGATGATACTTCTTATGCCTGAAACAAAATTTTTTGAAGTTATTTCAGGGTTTACAACCTATGATTTTATGAAAGGAGAATTTTCCATGGGAATATATCTACCTTTTGGTAATCAGTGAAAAACATTAATTTTAAAGAAATTTAAAACCATTATTATAAGGATATATCTTCTGTAAAAATATGGGTTCTAAAGTGTTAAGAATTATAGCTTGAGAGGAAGAAACAGAACTAGAAAGAAAATGAGAAATTAAACATTTTAAAAGAATTAAAAATCATGGTTAATTTAAAATCATTTAAAAGGATCACATTTTCAGAATTGTCTATGCTTAAGCATAAAATTATATTGATTATATATGCCAACCTGGAAGAATAAGAAAAGATATAAGGAAAAGAATATTGAAGAGTTAAAATTAATATACTGAAGAATTTTGTTGTAGAATTATTTTTTGGAATTCTAAGAAAAATGTTAATTATGTTGACTATGAAATGCCTTTCTTCATTTTCTATTATAATATCACATTTATAGAAAATATTTATGTATTAGGAAGGAATTGTTATTTTAAGTTTAAATTTTTACTTTATTTAAACCTTGAATTTTTTAAAGTGCCTTATTTTTTTTCTGATTATAGAAGTAATTTATGATTAGTGTGAAAAGTAAAGTCTAAGATAGCTTAA
>RJWJ010021688.1:0-27624 GCA_004363605.1 Indri indri | reverse complement strand
TACTAGACAAACTCATTTTCATTGCTATGGAAAAGACAATTTGAACAACTATTGGTTTTCTACACTTTGATTTCAACCACTACAAAATTATAAAATAATTTAGTCAATGGAAAGACTTTCAAGAGACTACACCCCTGTAGCTCAGGCAATCCCTGAAGGCTTTGCTAAACAAAGCTTTGCTCAGCAATCCACTAAAACAATGCTAGGTACTCTTTTGCCCATTTTGAAGTCTGTGACATTTTTTTCCTGACATGAGAGAAAACTGACAAGTTTTATTAATAATTTGTAAGCACTGAGGAAGCTATTAAAAGACAATCTTCAACAAAACAAGGAGAAACCTGAGGATGAATGCTACGGTTCTGGAGGACAGGTGATCCATCCACTTCCATTGCTCCATTACCTCAGGAGAGCAGAATATCTCCAAGATGACAGCTAAGCATCAACCATAGTGAATAATCATTCATAAAAACAACATGCAAAATCTAAAAGTGCAATTTATATATTATTAATAAATATTAGAGCATTTGAGAAAATTATTCCCAAGCTTTGACAAATCTGTTGGTGTATTTAAAAAAGAAAACTAGCAATTGATACATAAAAAACTAAACAAATAAAAAAGTAATTATTAATGTCAGGAAAATCACTATTTAATAGCAAGGCAAAAAATAAATATAGTCTTATTCTTGGATTGACAACAAACCATATTTATATATGAAAATTTAAAAAAAATCACTGTCTATTTAATACATCCTTATGATATAACTACATCGGGTTAATGGAGGTGGAAAAAGATGCTTGAAATTAAACAGCTAAACTGTCATCTACAATAACAGGAAATTAATAGCATTATGTCTAATTTGATAGATTAGGAAATAAAACTTTAAAAATATTTTAAATTTATTTTAAAATACTTGAAAAAAATGAATAAAACATTTGTAAATGGTTGGTTTTTGGAAGAGGGTCTAGGTTAAGTGAGAACTAAAGAATGTGTTGTTAGTGTCCATTAAAAAGTCTTTTAGTTTTACTTGATTTAACAACTATGTGCATTTGTAATATTGACAAAATAAAAATAATTTCCAGTAAAATAACAAAAATGTAACTGCATAGTGTGCGCAGTAAAAGCAGGATTAACATAGGTCAAATCGGAAAATTGTTTTTACTTGAGATGACATTTCATTTGGTGCCAGTAATGAGATTCAGCTTTCCCTTGATGGAAAAAAAAAAGTAAAGGCTTTTCAGTGGAGAGAAAATTATGTGAGCAGGTCTCTTACATTCAAATAAATAATTTTATTGAGTTATGGATATAGCAGAGTTGTGAATGGAATTTTGTGGTCAAGGATCTCTTTTTTTTTTTTTTATAAGGGACCCTTTATTTGCATTGCTAATAGTTTTTTTGTTGTTGAGAAAGTCTTTTTGTTTTATTCCAGCATATTACGGGGGTACAAATGTTTAGGTTACATATATTGCCTTTGCCCCGCCCAAGTCAGAGCTACAAATGTGTCCATCCCCCAAATGGTGTGTACTACACCCATTAAGTATGAATATACCCTTCCCCTCCTCTACGCTCCCACCTGCCTGACACCCAATGAATGTTAGTACTATGTGTGCACGTAAGTGTTGATCAATTAATACCAATTTGATGGTGAGTACATGTGGTGCTTGTTTTTCCATTCTTGCGATACCTCACTTAGTAGAAAGATCTCTGACATTTGCAGACAGACTACTTACATAAAAATTAAGTCTACATCCCACAAAATGCATAAAGATTACATAAACTTAATTCTTTGTGTATTCACTTCATGTTGTTTTACATGGATTTGTCAGTATCTGTTCTGACATTCTAGTACTTTAGCTTTCGTTATTCAGAAGAGAACAATAAGAATGAGGAATGAGTTACATGTGGATTGACATAGAGAACTTTCAAATTCTTGTATGGAAAGTAAGTCTTTAGTATATGCAAGCATGTATTTTCTTATAAGCAGATGTTGACATTACAAAGTAACGAGTAATTGAGCACAGATGGTATGTTTGGCATGCTAAAAATGCTTAAAGGAGAGTTAGCACTTAACAGAGAGAGCAGATTTCTTCTTCAGTTGGGGTTCTTTTGACTTTAAATATTCCAGATTTTTTTCTCACTTAATGCCTTTTTGCAAAGGAAGTGTTCTGAGCCGGTATGAAAATAATAATATGTCAAATGCTAATGACAGATATAAAAATAATGTTTATTTCATGTCGAACTTAAAGAAACCATGCTGCATAGCCTAAAGGTCAATGATAATTAATATTAGTATTGTGCATGAATTACATTTATATCTTTAATATCTTTTGTATTCAATTTTCATTTAGTGACATGATTATTCCATTTATTTCTGTTATTGAGTAAATTAAGCCTAAACTTGCTGTAGTCATAGCATAGAATTTCTAATAATTGCAGTGAATTAGACCTGCAACAGAATAAAATAGTGTCTACTTTCTCTTATTCATGTTTTCTATTGAAAACATGTCTAAGTACTTAACCAAAATACTAATGATGAGAATTGAAACAGGACATGGGGAAAAAAGTAAACTCTTAAATCTAGTTAGAAGATAGATGATGGTTTCAAATTACCATTTTGTATAGCAAAATAATGTCAATTTTCATTTTTAAGACATCCACACCATACTCCCAGTATTGACTAGAAATATGAAAAATTATATTTGAAAGTTATTTCTCTTTATAATAGAAAAGAAGGGGCAGTCTGCTTCTCAAATTTATGGGCTGTGCCAATTTTTTTATGTTTAACTGAGAAAAAACTTGAATTATTTTATTCCACTAAGATATCTCTTTCCCACAAAGCTTTTCCTATTGACTTCAAAGTGGGAACCACAGGAGTGCATGTAACATTCAAGCGGATGGAAAACATTCAAATTTTGAATGAGTATAGCAAATTGAAAGAGAGTTAGTAGAAATAATCAATGGATCAGTCAGGCTGGCATACTCTTGAATCTCTATTGTATTAAAGTCAAATGAAAAGGATGTACATAATTTTTGCTAAGAATGTGAAAAATTTCAGGCAGTGGAAATCACAAGACAGGGGAGGAAAGGAAGCATTTAACTCCATAGATGCAATCAAGTATTACTATGACTTAATGAAGTAGGCAGGATATTTTCGATTATTGAATTTCATATCAAATGCTAAATCCCAGGATACACAGAGATTTGAGTAAGAATCACATCATAGGGAAATTGATACTTCCTGTTGGCTGAGAAGGAATTTCTATAGGCTTTCTTGGAAAGCCCTTTCCCAAGAGGACTTCCAAAATAGGAGAGTATACTATTTTGGGATTGAAGAACCCAAATGAGCCCAGAAATGCATAATTTCTCTCTCTCTCTCTCTCTCTCTCTCTCTCTCTCTCTCTCTCTCTCTCTCTCTCTCTCTCTCTCTTTTTCTCTCTGTCTCTCTCTTTGTTTTTTTTTTAAGTATTTTAGACTGTGAGGGGGACGCAATTAACAGGCTGCCATATTACCATCTAAGTAAGTTTTGCTGCCTTAATAATGAGGTCCTTAGGACCTAACAGGTCTTAATTATTCTCAGAGAGTTCTGTTTTATTTTTTTTCAGGGTGGGAGGCGGGGTTTAAATAAAGACCTTAGAAGAATCAGATAACTCTTGTATTCTAATTAGGATAGGTTGCTTTTTGAAGGGTATGCCTTACATAAAGCTCTCGACTCTCAAGCTGCACTGCCTGTAGTTGGGGGAAGGGTAAAATAGGCACTGGCTTGGCCACCACAACTGGTGTCTCACTGGGTTACATGCACCCCAAGTCCACTGGCTGTGAGCCAGCACAGCTGCAGGGCTTGCCCAGGGACTGCAGTCTTTGCGGCCTGACAGCCTTACAAATTTATTCTTGGCCCCAGGCACTTTCTTCAGCTGGTAGTGGGGCTAGCCAGAACTCAGGTTTCTACCACTAGAGTAGAGGATTCCACTCTAGCCAAGCTGTTCTAAATCCTTGCTCCGTGGGAGCCGACAGAATACTACCCTGTGTTATGTTCCCATGTGACAGAGTGGCCCTGAGTTTCAATGCAAAGTCCCACAATCACATCACTCTTCCTTCCCTGAGCACACAGATTCTCTCTCCACCTAACGTATATTGCCACGGGATGGAGGAAGGGTGACGTAGGCAATGCAAGATTGTCATTCCTGCCCCCTTCAGTGCCTTGTCCCTTGATATAGTGTTAAAATAGGTACTATGAGCACTCACCTGATTTTTGGTTCTTCTGAAGGGGTCTTCTTGCATGGATAGTGGTTGAACTTGGTTTTCCTGAGGGGGAACAATCACTAGAGGGTTCTGTTCGGCCTTCATGCTCCACCCAACTACAAGTCGATGTTATGATTTACATTTTTCAAATATGTTGAGAAGCAAGTAAAATTTATTAAACTTGTCTTTTAGATTATGTTCTAATTCAGCCACACAAATGTCTTCCCTGGATATTTTTAGAATTATTCATAGAGTATTATGTAGAATAATGCTATCAATATTCTTGAACTATTGCATTTAATTTCTTTTACTTTGTGAATATTCTACAATTGTAGTTTTATGAAAGCTGTATGAAAGTTACAGTATGGAATTAAATTAATCAAGGGCTATCAATGTGGTACAGTGAATTATTGAGCAAGAGAGCTTTAAAAACTACTTAGAACTTGATTAATTGTGATTTATAATGCATCTCTATCAAATAGAGTAGCTAAAGCACTAACTGTCATAACTAAAACTTGAGGAGAAATTTAGTAGCATGAGGTTGGACAGTACTTTGTAAGACACAATGTGTTCTAATTTATATTTTCACGTCCATACTAGAACTAAACTTTGTAAAACCTAAGTTGTTTAATGCAGGCCCTGTATTCAGTTTCCCTTTTTGTGAGCCCTAATGAGCAGATAGTGGGGTACAGAGAGATGCACCCTAATACAAACTTATGAAGATGGTACCACCTAGATTCAAAAACTGCCCTTCTACAAAAAGATATTTGTTTCCAAAAAAAGCTCTTTAAGAATACAAGACCTGGCCAGGCGCGGTGGCTCACGCCCGTAATCCTAGCACTCTGGGAGGCCGAGGTGGGTGGATTGTTTGAGCTCAGGAGTTTGAGACCAGCCTAAGCAAGAGCGAGACCCTGTGTCTACTAAAAATAAAAAAAATAGAAAGAAATTAGCTGGACAATTAAAAATATACAGAAAAATTAGCCAGGCATGGTGGCGCATGCCTGTAGTCCCAGCTACTCAGGAGGCTGAGGCAGAAGGATCACTTGAGCCCAGGAGTTTGAGGTTGCTGTGAGCTAGGCTGACGCCATGGCTCTCTCTAGCCCAGGCAACAGAGTGAGACTCTGTCTCAAAAAAAAAAAAAAAAAAATACAAGACCAACATGTGTGTGGGGGGGGAGTGTGTAAAGTTATAAGTAAATTAAAACAGAACTAATTACATAATACATATAAACAAAAACAGTGAGCATGCCTAGGCTGTTTGATTATGTCTCAGTGGTAATGTTAATAGTTTATTAATCTAGGAAGGCTATATATTTATCTAAGTAAGGTTTTTTAATCTATAGTTTTCTTATGTAATTTGCAGAAGTCTTATAGACTCCCTTTGCAACTTGATATCCATTTATCCTCTACCTCAAACTTGCTGCTCACTTCCACAGTCTAGCTTTTTCCATGTATTACTACACGCTTTGCTCTTTTCTCTTTTGAACGATTTCGTGTTCATCGAGCTCTCCATGACCTGCCATTTTCATTGCTGCAGCTCTTTTTTCCCCTACAAACAGCTTTCTAGTTTTCTGTTCAGCCGTATTTGTGTTACCACTATTTCCTAGGGCTAGGTGATTGATTTTGCTTTTAATTTTTTTCTGGCTCCAGACTTCTGGGAGGTTTTATTTACTTCCCATAGGAAATTCTCTATATAAAGGCTGCCCAATCAGCAGATGGTCACAAAAAGATCTTACTGCCTTCACAGATGCTACATAAACATTCTCTTAATGGTGCTTCCTGGCTTCCTTCCTTCCTTTAAAGCACTCACAAAACTAAAAAGTAGCTGTCTTCAAACCTTTGGCCCTCCACTAGGGCGATAAAAAAGCCTCTGGACTCTTTCTGTCCACTGTATATGAACTATGTCTCCATGGCCAATATGGTTTAGAACATGAGACAAATTACATTTTCTTTCGGCACTTCAGTTTCCTCATCTACAGAAATGGGAATAAATAGCACTTACTTTTATAGTTTATTTTAAGGATTAAATAAAACCAACACATTTTAAAAGCTCCTACCACAGGGTCTGATGTACAATAATTTCCTTTGAGGATTTATTTTGAAAACCATTGCCTAATAACTATTTATTAAAGGCCTTCTGTTTGTTATTTTTATTCTGTAAAAGGGTAGATATAAATTGCTAAAGAAGCTTTTCATACCTTCTCTGTTACTTTTAATTGAAACTGTGATATACTGTGAAGTACACCTGCTATATTATACTTCACCTTTTAGTGGGACAGGGAAGAGGGGATGGGTAAATTCACAACTGATGGGTGTGGGGGACGGGCATGCTTGTAGATGTGACTCTGGTGGTGCAAAGGCAATTTATGTAATCAAAGTGTTTGTACCCCCGTAATATTCTGAAATTTAAAAAAAAAAATTAAAAAAAGAAAAAGAAGTAAAAACAATAAAATTCAGGACAGTTTCAATGATCTAAATGACTTTTGTTGATCAAGCATGGTACAAATGACGTGACCTAAATGTGGTAATTGTTTTTACTGGGTTGAAGGAAGGGCCCGCCACATACTCACACATACAGACACACACAGATTTCCAGATTTCTCCTTCTGCATTATAATTTTTGCACAACTCAGTTTGGAGAATATAGCCACAGTAAATTCAACTGAAATAAATTCAGCCAGAACTCTAAGTTATACCTATCACAAAATCAATAAAATAATTTTTAAATTTAGTTGCTTGACTTTAACTATTAGCGTGGGTTTAATATGACAAGTAAAACAATAGCACAATGTCCAGGAAGTGGACAAATAGAATGACATGATTTTAAGGTTCTTATACTATGTGGGAAGTGGTATAATATCACCAGAAGCTAGACTGTCATAAGTTAAAGATGTAAACTATAAAAACTAATGTACGATCATTAAAATTAAAAAATTAAAGAATTATAGTTAATAAATCAACAAAAGAGATAAAAGATAATCATAAGAAATACTCATTTAACTCACAAAAGGAGACCAATGAATAAAAAAGACAAAAAACAAATAGAAAGTTCATAAATTTAAACCTAGCCACATTACTAATTGTACTAAATGTACTAAATTTTGAATGAGGACAGATTTACATCATCTCTGTTAAAGAGAAATATATTTATACGGACTTCTGGATGTGTATATATGTAACTTGGTATATACAAAAATATATACATAATCAATTTATATATCACTTATACATATATCTCTATCTATACATATCAAGTCACCTGATGATATTATCTAACAATTTTAGTCCTGGCCAAGGGCTAAAACTCTGTTTGAAAATCATCTCCTTAGCATACTACGATTCTGAGAATAAAAAAATTCCAATTCTAGAAAGTGAAGAATAAGATTGACACAACAGAACTTGAATAATATGAAACTTTAGGCATTTAGAGGAAAATAGTTAGAAGAACAGTAGGAGAATTGGGAAGAAAATAACAATACATACCATAAATTTAAGAAATTAAGATTTCCTAGAGGAGGCTAGTCATTTCAAAACAGAGTGCGTAACTCTAAATAGAGTCATGGTGTGACCAACAATAAGGCGTTGCTAAAGTTACCAAAGTCCTAATTTTTTCTAGACATTCAAGTTTTATACCTGTTATTTTTATTACTTGATTGGCACTGATTTGCCCAGGACTGATATCTATATATTTGAGACTTGTTTACATTCATGAATTAGTAAATTCCATAGTAGAAGTCTTTTCATTTTCCTCAGATGAGCCAATCTGGTGTCTGCGGTCATATTTTCAGTACTCATTTTGAGTAAAAACCAAGTAAGCAGCAGAATTTATAGAACAGACCCAAACAAAGCTTTCTCTCTCTGTTAGGATGTACTACCATATACACTTATATTTCACCAAAGATGCTTCACACAGTGTTTTTTAGGCACTTTGTAATCTGAATACCTTACTAACAAAATGGCTTTTCCCAAAGTAGTTTACCTCTAACGTGAAATGTGCAAATGCAGATCTTATTATTTTTTTTAATTTTTTTTATTTCAGCATATTATGGGGGTACAAATGTTTAGGTTACATATATTGCCCTTGCCCCACCCAAGACAGAGCTTCAAGCTTGTCCATCCCTCAGACAGTGAGCACCACACCCATTAGGTGTGTATATACCTATTTCTCCACCCCTCTCCCATCCGCCCTACACCCGATCAATGTTGTTACTATATGTGCACTTAAGTGTTGATCAGTTAAAACCAATTTGATGGTGTGGAGTTCTACTCAGATCTTATTTTAATCTTGAAATTTTATTTAAAATATTATAGAAAGCAATGTAATTTCTGAAATTATCTTAATGTCACTCTGTTTTTTCCTACTATATGCCCAAATACATTCTTATCTTTAGAAGAAAGATTGTGGTAATATAAATTGGAAAATAAAGTCATTTAAAATAACATTATAATTTTAAGCCAAGAGATAGTAGAGAGTAATACCATAAATTGAAATTCATAATCACAGCCTTCAGTTTTGTTGTTAACTACTCTTGTTAACTTAATTTTTCTACCAGCTTCAGTACTCTTCTCTATAAACTTATGAAATTAAATTAGATGGCTTTTAAAATGTTTTCATTTTGTTGTGAAGATTGTGTAAAATAACTTTTTATAAAATTAAATAATTCTACTTAAATATTAAATCATTGATAATTGTTATTTCACCAAGCCAATTATTCATTCCCTTCAAGTGGGCTTACTCAAGTGTATCGAATTTAGTTAGAGTTTGAATGTTTGCTTTGAGACCATTGTTTCTATCTCTAGTAACAATTATTTAAAGTGCATTTTTCTTCTATTGATGATAACCTCTGCCCTGTTTAATTAATGGTTCTGTTGGTAGGTCTTTCTGCAGGTATTTTCTTGTCATAGGAAAGTCCACTGAGTCTAAACTCCTATTTGGAAGGAGGCTGGCCCTCTGAGAGATCTGTTTATTGTTTCCAGGGATTTGTCTTGACAAAGAAGTTAAATAAGGTTATAGAAGAAGAGAACTTGATGGTGTCTCAGATTCTGAGTCAGAGCTGCACAGTGTACTCTCATTATCTTGTTCAAAGTGAATTCACAAAACATTAATTGTGCTTACATGTAACATAAATACAAAATGCAAGTACAGGTACCTTCCAGAGCCAAATATAAATGGAGAATTGTCTGATTCCAGGGGCGGAAAATATACGAGCTGAGTCTGGAGCATTTTGTAGTGCCAGAAAGTAAAGAAATCCTCAAAACAAAACACAATGATGGGGCTATGTTAAAGGGACAACAGGAGCCAAGTGAAAGGTTCCCAGTGGCCAAAGGTAGAACAACTTGAGAAAAAAAGAAATTAAAGTAGAATTGGATTATAGCTCAAAGTATAAAATAAATACTTATAATTCTGTACTAAAATAAATAAATAATTGAATAAATAATAAATAAATAGGAGAGGTTAGACCCCCATGAAGAAGAACTCTAAGTAATTTATGAAAATACTTCTGCCTCAAGGAGTTGGAGGATAACTTCTTACTTCTTTAGTAAAGGCAGCACATAGTGACTTTTTTCCAAAGAGCACAGTATGGCATGGGAAAGGGTAAAAAAGAAACTTTACAGTAGAAAATCCTGACAAACCTGACAAACACTACCACAGCCAGATGATCAAGGTTAACATCAAAAGTGATAATTCATTTTGTGTAATATATTATGTACCCTTGATATGATCTGATGAAAATGGTACCTTACCCCTGTGATATTCCTCCTAAGAACACATGACCCCAGTCTAATCATGAGTGAAAGATCAGAGAAATCTCAATTGAGGGACATTCTACAAAATACCTGACCAGTACCCCTCAAAACTGTCAAGGACATCAAAAATAAGGAAAGACTGAGAAACCGTCATGGCTAAGAAGAAACGTAACCACTAAGTGTCATGTGATTTCCGGAATGGAATCCTGAAACAGAAAAGGATATTAGTAAAAACAAAGGAAATCTAAATAAAATGTAGAATTTAATTTAATTAAAATATATGAATATTGGTGAACTAGAGCAAAGATATACTACTAATGTAAGATATTAACAATCAGGGAAACTGGTGTGGGCTATAAGGGAATTCTCTGTACTAACATCTCAATTCTTCTGTAAATCCAAAGCTGTTCTTCCTTTCAATTTATTTATTTATTTATTTGGAGACACAGTCTCACTCTGTTGCCCAGGCTAGAGTGCCATGGCGTTAGCCTACCTCACAGTAACCTCAAACTCCTGGGCTCAAGTTATCCTCCTGTCTCAGTATCCCAAGTAGCTGGGACTACAGGCACGCACCACCATGCCTGGATAAATTTTTTCTAAGTTTAGTAGAGACAGGGTCTTGCTTTTGCTCAGGTTGGTCTCAAACTCCTGACCTAAAGGGATCCTCCCACCTCAGCCTCCCAGAGTGCTAGGATTACAGGTGTGAGCCAGCCTGTTGGCCTCTAAACCTATTCTTAAATTCAAAATTTATTTTAAAAAATATTCTGTATTCTTATTGAGAAGAATTTTTAAATGTTGTATTTTCATTTGAATGACCTAAAAAATTAATGTGCTCATATTTTATTTCATCAAGAAAACAATTTATAACAAAATTCTGCCATTAATTTCAGCTGTTATATTTGCATTTGTGTATACAAAGAATTACCCAGAGCTACTGCGAAGCAAATATCACCTTAATTAATAATCAAATATTTGTGCCAAGTGACTAATGCCAAGCAATCCACGTCACATTACCACTTTGTACTCTAAGGTCTCAAGATATTTGTTCTAATCTGTTAATTCATATCTTACAAGTAATTGACTTTGATAGTCCATGTTTTTTTCTAAATTTTTCTTCCTTATGTCTTAATATTCTCCATTCTGGTTATTTCATAAAAAAGATCTGTTTTCAAACATCTATTTTTTCTTAGTTTTGCAGGAAAATGTCTCTTCAGAGCCACATTCCTTTTGCATTATCGTCAAGGATTATCTAGCACTTGATGCTGCACCTCTTCTATTTGATTTTTATTTTTGCCTTTTTAACATGGGAACGCAAATTCATTAACATGAAAAAGTGAAAGTGTTTTGTTAATGATGGTATATATTATTGTGTACCAGCACCTTTTTCTCTTTCTCCATAGCAACACTGGCATATATCAATTTAAATATTTTAATATCACCCATCGGCTGATGAGTGTAAAGTAAGAGAGGTGACAGATGCATAAATTGGTAGCAAATTTTTTCTATATCATATAGCAAAATGCAAACTCTTAAGCAAGATGTATATCAATGTAATTGAATTTATAAAAAAAACCCTCCAAATCCTAATTTTTCCTCTTATTTTTTACAGTTAGATGAATCATGATCCAATAAAAATAATCACTGTATTTAAAAAAATTATAATGAAAAATCATTTTTCATTTCAAACAATAATAAAATTAGATTGCCGTAAAAACTAAGTTATTGGTTTGTAATGTTTTACTTAAGTGTTTATTTTGCTAAATAAATTTTGTATTCATGGGTATTAAGAAATACATAAGCAAGGTATATGTTCCATTTCTCATTTTCTTAAAAATAGTTACAGAAAATGGCATTAACACATATATTCATTAGATTTATTTCTTAAGCATTCATAAAATGCTAATTTTAAAAAGATGTTTGTATTATAAAGTGTTTTATTAAAGATTTTTAAATTTATAAAATTATCAGAGTGCATTTATCCTGTGGTGAATGAAAATTAATTTTATCCTATTGTTTATATTCAAGAGCATTTAAAATTTTAAATTGCTAAATTACATAAATTGCCTTTTTAATAAAAATGAATCACTTTCTTATTACCAAGATGATAAAAGATCTATTGTTCATCATTGTTAACATGTATTATGATAATGATGCTCTCTGAAATGCATGACTGATTTAAAGTGGTGATTTCATTCTTTAGAAAATTAAAATAGAATCCAAAACTTTTATATGCCAACTCAGAAAATGATAGCTCTTAATACCCTCTGTTACTAAGTTAGAGACTTTTATGTTTGATAAGTTTAAGTGTATTATAAGTCTTTCAACAGGTAACTATGACTAAGAATGATTTAGTAAAAGCATCATAAATTAGGGATTAGAAAATTAAATTTTTAAAAAACCCTCTTTTGCTCTTTTGCTTTTAAAAAGATAAAAAAAAAATTATTGAAATTGTAACATATTTATTTTACTAAAACTTCTATTGTATAAAAATCATCAGTAAGACATTTTTTGCTAATATTTAATTTTTCTCATTTAACATCATGACACCAAAATCCCTTCTTTCTCATGAAATAATTTTCACCTTTTTCTTTCTTCATGTCCCACATTGAAGTAGAAGATGTAAAATGTGTCTTTTTCAGGACAAGAAAAGGATGGGACTCAGAAGTAAAATTGGTGGAGTTATGATGATCATGGGATAAGGGCAAACAAGAATAGAAGGAGAAAGAATCTCATAAATCATTTTAACTTATTTATTTATTCATTCATTCTACAAATATGTTTTTAATGTTAGGTGCTGTGCTAGTCACTGATGATATACAGGTGAAGTAAAACATGTGCCTTGACTTAGAACTTTTTCAACATTCCTACTGGATATGTTTAAAATGTCTTACTACAATGTATGTGTGGATGCTCTGTGATTAAGTGATTACCCTGTTTTGGCTAATCAAAGAGAGAAATGTGGAATCATCTTTCTTCTATGCACGGAGATTGGAATTTTGATTCAGTATAGACTTAGAGTATGCTAGGAATTCCAAAGAAACTTAGCAGCAATCAAGAAGCATTAAATTATTTAGTCAAGATCACATGTTTATTTTCAGAGATGGAATTTTTCTCCAAGTCTCATGATCCAACACTAGAATATTTTCCTATGCTGTGCCATAAAGGAAAAAAAAATAGCTGATTACATTATTTTTTATACATCTTTTATTTATATGTTGTAAAGAAAAAGAAAAAACTAACCTCTTTTTTTCTTATATTCATGCAATCAGAGGTTGATAGGTAATTATATTTGATATGGCTTCATAAATATTCTCATTTTTCTTCTGCCTTCGTTTTTTACTTGACCTTTTAAAAAAACAAAAACAAACAAACAAACTCTCAAACTATTTGATATTCTAACAATAAAAATAACTCTTAACAATTAATAAATTTAAGTAGCAATATTTAAGAAACCTTTAATGTGGTAGCTAATAAGTCATTCATAATAGAAATTTAATTTCTTTTATTTGATTAGAATCTAACATAAATTGCTTATTCTAAATTACTTTCATTTTTACTTACTCCTTAATTTATTTTTTTTTATTTCATAAGTTTAAACTTAAAAAAAAACTCTTTAAACTCTCCAATTCTTTTTTATTATCATGTTATCTTATTTATGCTTAAATTTATAAATGATTTAAGAAAAAATTAAGTAATATATTGGGGCCTATTATTAATTTATAATATTAAATAGTATAATAAAATTTGTATTCCTAATATGACCTACATGCCTCTCACATTTGTTCAAAGAATTGTAGGATACCTTATCCTTTATCACTTCACCCTGCCTTATATTTTTTCTGTTATTAACACCCACTCCTAATGTTATCATTGCCTTGTTTCAACACGTTACCTAACTCACCCTGTAGTTGCCTTTTATTCTCTGATACATATTTTAAAACCCATAACATTATCCATTTTTGATATTAATCACCTTATATATTTTTCAAATCCCATGAATGATTATTTCTAATGATTTTCCAGGCCCACCCAAAATTTGTGAGAATTATTAAGAAATCAAACAACATTTCATGCCCACAAACAGTGCATTTTTCAGAAGTGCAATGTTTTGTAAGGCTACACTGAAGTGTGTCAGATACTTGTTTCATAATTATTGTCCTCTTAGTGAAAAGTGGTTATTCTGCAAGAAAAAATAAAATTCCACAAAGTAAAAATCCATTAAAAATCACTAAAATTTATGGAGAGTGAATTTCTAATTAATAGAATTTATCAAATTGGTATGCAAGATTTATGAAAAGGAGGTAAAGTACTCTCCATGCACTTTTATTGCATGATGCCTCACATTCTTTAAGCCTTTTTTTCTGATTTCATGTACTGATTCCAAACTAGATTAAATAATTTGATGTCATCTTAATATTTATTTTCCATATACATCTAGGTTCAATACTGACACTTGTTGAGATATGCCTCAGCATCCTTCAATAACAAAATACTTATAAATCAGTACTAAGAGAAAATAATTTTCATTATTTTGATTCTATGTTTGATAAGATCCTAGGCCAAGAACATGGAGTCATGGATAATAGCAATATAATTCAAGCATAACTATGGTTTACAGTTTGGTAAATAAGCCCCTTACGTTTAGAGGTTTGGATGACGCAAACTTAGATGAATTGGAAGAAACCAACAGAGGAGGAACAATAGGCTTACAGGTGAAAATAATGAGAGTGGATTTTGATTGTTAAACTTCAGATGCCTTCATTACTTTCAGTTGGTAAGGATTAATAAATAGGTAGTAGAAAATATAGGTGTAGCAAAGAGAGGGAGGGTGATGAAATATTAATAGATTTAGTAAGACCTAAAAATTTGAAGCTATTAGATTGGATGTAATCCACTGGGATAATGTTAAAAAAGAAACAGAGAGAGAGAGAGAGAGAGAGAGAGAGAAAAGGGAGAAAGGAAGAGAGAGAACAGAAAGAAAGAAAATGTCTTGAGAGGCTGACTATAAGACCAAGACTAGGATTCAGTTATTTTAAGGACAGATTGGTAAACATAAAAGCCTAAGAAAGGGCACAAAACACATAGTTTAATTCACGGATAAAAGACAAAGCGGTATATAAACATGACGTATAATTTGTGAACTACGCCTGGGTTCAAGATTTCTAAGAACGTAAGAGAAGCAATTCACGTAAGTTATGATGGACCACGGGGGCCGTTAATCTCATCTTTTTTTTTCTTTCTTATTTCAGCATATTATGGGGGTACAGATGTTTAGGTTACCTATGTTGCCCTTGCCCGCCCCGCCCAAGTCCGAGCTTCAAGCGTGTCCATCCCTCGGATGGTGTGCGTCACACTCTTTGTGTATGCATATACCCGTCCCTCCCCACCGCCCCCCCCCAAGTTCATCTTACAATTACTAATGACCTGGCTATGAGAAACTTTGAATTCAGGATTCAAGGACTTCAACTAATAAACAGACTTGGGTAGGAAATAGGAAACTTAGTCAAAAACGAGCTTAGACTATAAAGACTGTTAAAATAGTTATCAGGGAAATTTTTATCTAAAGGGTTCAGTTACTAAGGCACTATAGTGCAAATACAAAGAACCTAGCATGAGTGCCTTATAAAACCCCTGTGTATCTCCGTTATTTTCTCTGGTGTCGGAAGTGAGCCTCACCCTTGAGGCAGAGGTGAATACAGTGAAGTCATTTCTGCTGCCAGTTCTGTGGAGGTGAGAAATCAGGTTTAGCTACTGGTGGACACAGGCACCTGGGGAATTGCAGGCCTCCTCAGAAGAGCAAACCAGGCAGGCCAACCCAAAGATACAGCAACTCAGGCTCAGCTCCTTTCAGAGTCTATAATCAGATTAGTTACTCTTCTTCCATGAATGGGATTGAAAGCAAAGAATACAACTTCTGGTGAAGTTCCTCCACATGGAAACATGAGGGTTGAGCATAAAGCATTCTCCCCTAAGAGAATATTTAAGGCTTGTAATCTCTTGCTTCTTCTTTCAGAAGGAGTTACTGTGAAAGATAATGAGAAAGTTCTATCATTTCTCTGTGCTTCTCTTATAAAAGCTTTTGCTTCTTTTTAATTTTTTTTTTGAAAGAGCAACTATATGTGACTGAACAAAGATCCCTCCATTTTTGGTGCTGCCCTAGAGTAGAGTGCTTGCTGTTTTCCATAATAAAGCTAAGGAAGAGACCAAGGCAGATAAAATTGTAAGAAGAGGCTAAATCTTTGCTCCCCTAATTAGTCTCTAGAGTATGTCAATGAAGAAGTTAGCATTAGAAAGAGAACCGTCCATTTTAGAGTTGTTTCACTGATAGTAGAACAGGATGTCTACCTTTCCTTCATAGCCACCTTCTGAGCATAAAATTTGAAGAAAATGATAAACTACTTCTCAACTCAATAGAGGAGAAGGGAACTGAGGACCTGGCTCAGAGAAGGAGAACTGGGCTGGGGATGTTCAGTCCTTTCACACTTCCAGGGTATGTAGTTAGGACATTTGCATTGACATCTGCAGAGTAGCCTTTCACCAGAAAAAATGTTAATTCTACTCCCTATCTTGTAATAACTTTTTTATTTTGAATTTTTGATTGAGATGCCCCTGTAGCCTTTGTGCTGGCACAGGTCTCTTCCTAACTAGAGCTTCTTCTGTGGGTCCATCCCCACACCACGTTGGAGGTATTTATCATATTTATTTCTTTGAGTTCCTTCAGTGTCCTCTCGACAACTGTGTTCATTTCAGATTGTATCAGGAAAATTAAAGAGAATACCTTTCAAATACAAGAGAACATTGTGAAGTGATTTTGAAAAATGAATTTATTGAATTTCAACCCAATGTTCTACACTGATTAATTTTTAGTTTCTATATGTAATGTTATATTCAAAAGCCTGATAAATTATGTGGGCTGCTCATATTTCAAGAGATGATATCAGAAACCTGGGAAATTTTCTACTGCCGCATTTTGCTACACTTAATTTTTTATAAGTTTCATAATTTATACCTATTTTTCCATAGTCTTAAAAATTCTCTTTTTGAAAGTTGATTTTCTTCTTTAAGTTAGATTTTCTCTTTATTAAAAAAAATATAATTTGCCTTTTATGTTTTGGAATGACTTTACACCAACTAGGAGTATTGTATTTAGACAAGAAGATAAAAATTACACAACAAATTGTATTGCAAATTGTTAAAATGGTTCATAGTTAAATGGAAGAGATTACCGGGCATTTATCATTTTTTGCAGTTTGGATTGTGAGTTCTACAAAGGAGATAATGAAAATAAACAGTGGTAGAATAACCTCTAAAGAATTAAACGAAGTAAAAGAAAAATATAATATAATATAAATTTAGATTATCTAGATAATTTTATTCCACACATACATATTGATATTAAATGATATTCATTTACTTTTCGCCAAATTTAATCCCTTGCTATGACTGCCTCTACTGTTTGGTATTACAAAAGTGTCTATATCTGTTAGGATTTTGTTTGTATATCAGACTTATTCATGGTGGCTGAAATAAAACAACAAACAAACAAAAACGGGGGTGGGAGGAATTTTTTTCTTTAATTTTATTCTTTAATTTCCTCTTAATATTTCCTTTCTTTTTCTTTGTCTATTTTTATATGTGAAACTGTCCTACTCATTGAAAATTTTGTCATTTCAAAAAATAACAATAATTGCTACATGGACTTCAATAATTATTTTTCTATCTTCATTGATTCTTAAGTTACAGTCAGTCTGGAAGCTATTATATACTACCAGGAATATATTCTGAATTCATTACTTAAGATGGATTTTAATTACTTCAAATCGTATTTGAAGTTGGCAGTGTATTGATTTTTTTTTAATTTCAGAATATTGCAGGAGTACAAACATTTTGGTTACGTGAATTGTTTTTGTACAGATTGAGTCAAAGTTGTAAGTGTGTCCATCACCCAGATAGTATGCATTGCATCTGTTAGATGTGAATTCACTCATCCTCTCCTCCTCCCTCCCAGCTGTTTGATTTCTGTTGAATTTTTCTACCCTATATGCACATGAGTGTTGATCTATTAGTTCCAATTTAGTAATGAGTTCACGTGGTTTTCGTTTTTCCATTCTTGTGATACATCCCTTCAACGGATAATCGCCAATTCCATCCAAGTTGTTACAAAAGGCATTAGTTCACTATTGTTTTTTATGGCTGAGTAATACTCCAGGGTATACATACACCACATTTTATTAATCCTCTCATTTATTGATGGGCAATTGGGTTTCCACATCTTTGCGATTGTGAATTGTGCTGCTATAAACATTCGAATGCAGGTGTCTTTTTTTTATAAAATGTCTTTTTTCCTTTGGGTAAATACCCAGCAGTGGGGTTGCTGGATCAAATGGTACTTTTACTTTCAGTTCTTTGAGGTATCTCCATACTACTTTCCATAGAGGTTGCACTAGTTTGCAGTCCCACCAAAAGTAAATGTTTCCTTATCTCTGCATCAAAGCCAACATCTGTTGTTTTTGGGCTTTTTGACAAAAGCCATTCTCAGTGGAATTAGGTGATATCTCATTGTTGTTTTCATTTGCATTTCTCTGATGATTAGAGATGTTGAGTATTTTTTCATATGCTTATTGGCCATTAGTCTATCGAATATTTTTCAAGTTTAAGAGTATGCAAGCATCAAGTCCTCAGAGTTAGAACTTTTTTTTTTATCTTTTTTTCAGATTGCGATTGCTTTTTGAAAATACCTTTTTTAGCTTTCCATTGAATAGAATATGGTCTACCATGAAGGAAGTAGAGAGGCTTAGTAATTATAGATTCATAGCCTGTATTCAGTGACTTGCTGGAGTAGGCTCATGCTGTCTGGCTAGAGCTGATTATTAGCATCTATTCCCAACTGTGTGTCCAGGGACATTAGATTGGTAGTTAGAAACAGGCCATGGTGTATATATTTATACCACAGAAATCAAGATATGCTACAAGTCAGGCTTTTGTTTTGCTTTTTTGCTTTGGAGTTTGTTTTTGTTTTTGTTTTTGTTTTTTCCCAATTGGGCATTCCAGGAACCAGAATAAGTTCGGAGAGGTTTCCTTTTTCTTTTGTTTTCACTATTACTTCATTATCTGTATTGGTCTGTATCTTCTTGTTGATATGTAAACAGACAGCTGTGAAAGTCAAATTTCCTACCTTTCCATATCTTCAGACCCTCAGGAATTTGAGTCGTGTTTTGCGTAGGCTAAGAGAGAGTGCTGATTGCAGAATTATAAATCCTAGATAAGAAACATCTAAACATAAAATAAAGCACCAAGGTGACTTTCCATTTCTATTGTTAAAAATTAGGAAACTAATCAAGAACAATGAGGTCTTTGTAGTAGAAATTGAGTCATTGTCTTTAATTCATCAAAAGTAATTTATAAATGTTCCTTGGTTATTTTCAAAAGTAGAGAAAGAAAGGAAGAAAGGAAGGATGGAAGGAAGGAAGGAAGGAAGGAAGGAGGGAAGGCAGGCCTTGGTGAATTCAATAATAATTCGAACCTGCTTTGTTTTCAATTTCATTCAAAAATTAAAAACAAAGAAAAAAACATGAATTGGAATCTGAAGATCTGAAATAGAATCCTTCCTAATATAATAAAATAAAAGCTAAAAAAACATATTTTTTCAATGCAATAACTAGTTTCTACTAAAAAACTTGTCATTACATTAAAATTGTTTCACTCGTTCTTCTCATAAAAAAAAATTTGGGGTCTTTGAAGGACAGGGTGGGCCACAGAGAAGAAAGGTGAAAGACAGCTCTGGAGAGAGTCACATCGTAAATAATTTACTATGTTCTGTAGGATATAGATCATGGGTTGCTGAGATCATCACCATGGAAAATATTGATTTGCTTATAAGAAAGTATGAAGTCAGAACTGAGTCAACCCTCAAAGAACACTGAAGAATTATGCCCTATAAAATCTTACAAAGACAAACTGTATTGTTGATCAGCCTCCACACAACTTGGTTTTGCAAGATGACCTGATTGATGCACTGAGTCAGCGATCCTTAAGTCAACACGGTATGTTAGCAGTGAAGAAATGTATTTGGAATTGCTTTTGTTTGTGAGTGTTCTATGTTCTGGGGACCGATTGCTCACTGTGAGATGAGATGAGCCACTAAATTAGCACTTCAAAGATAATATTTCCATATGTCATTGATAAATAAAACACAGATCATGAACTCTGGTTGTAAGTTTGTATTTTGTAAGTCAATCTAAATAAATATGGCACACCACATAATGGACCTTTAAAAAGGTCTCAGCTAAGGATGAGTTTGAGAAAGACAAATATACCAAAGAGACATTGTAAGGAATAGTCATCCATCCTTTCCAAAATAACCTAATATTATTCAAGATTATTTTTCCTAGATTGTTCAAATAAGTTAATTACAATATTAAGAATATTGTAATAATTAAATAATTTAATAAATAACAGAAAGACTGAAATGGATATTTTGTGAACAGGCAAGAGAATCATTAGAATTCATTTGCTGTATATCCACACATGAATTAAATTATCTTATTTTCATTCCAGTTTTCTTGTAAATCTGTCTCATTATATATCTAGGCCCATCTACTTTCACCTGTATACACAATGAAAAACATCTTTCATATTGGTATCAATATTATTATTAATATCACCAATGTACATCTAATGATTATATATTAGATTATCTAATTAATAGTGGAAAATTAAGTCTATCTAATCTCATATGTTTTGAGCTTCTTTAATATTCACCTGACAGAAACCTAAATCAAAGCAGAGAAATTGGGAAAAACAGACAAAAGCCGATTTCACAAAAACTAAGGGCAGGTGTGGAGGTGATATAGGCAAAGGAGTAGATTTAGGCTCACATATTATTAGCCTTAGAACTGTATCTGCTTGTCCTGTTTCTCTGTGTGTTTTGGACACACTCTCTGTTTCCACAGACAGATTTCCTTCACAGGGTGGGAAAAATGGGCAATGACAGCACTTGGTTAACATCCTTCCTCTTCCAAACGCAAGAATGTAACTTTTAACCCCGCTGGCAAAGAAAAAAACTCCCAGTCTAGTTTAAGTTGTGTGCCCATCCTCAAAACCAATCATTATGGACAGGATGAAGCAGTCTGACTGATAAAGCCTAAATCATAACCCTTCTCCTGAATCTAAGAGTAATTGGGATGATATGCTTGACAGACCAACCTACAATTGTAAGAAGAAGGAATTTAAATATATCCCAAAGATAGAAAGTTAGAGGGCAGACAAAAATCCAAAGATGTTCATTATACCATTTAGCAAAATATATACGTTTGATTTCTGGCACTTTTAAGCTTCTGAACAAAAGTAAGCATGTTTTTCAAAGTTTTCTCCAATTCACACAGGAATAACTGATGAACATGTATAACACTTTTCAAATTACAATATGTTTCTTCTCCTCAGAAATCATATTTGTTTCTTGTCATTTGAGTAGGTAGATTTTTGTCACATGTAGCTGAGAGACCTAATTGACAAGGTTTTCCACATTTAGTTCAATTCATTGTAATTATAATTATTTCAAATGACAAAAGCAGGTCCCAATGAGAAAAACAAAGCAGGTCCAGATTTTGATTGATTTCACCAAGTCATATTTATTTATTTATTTAAATTTATGTGCCTTCCTTAGTCTGCTTTTGAGGGTAACCATGCCCCCAAGTAAGTTAAGAATCCATGTGTTGTATTCATTTCAATGAACATTTATAAATTAGTTTTTGGTGAATTAAAGGCTACTCCGTTTAAACTGTAAGACTTCCGTGTTCTTGACTAACTTCCTACTTTGTAACAATAGAAAGTCATTTCGTTCTTACAACACCATTAGACAAATTTATCACTCAGTTTTCTGTCTATTTTGTTGAATAAAATCAGAGTACTATTAGCCTAACCTTTTATTTGAAAATGCTGGGAACAAGTATGATCTCTAGGAGCTTTTTGTCTTGGAGAAAGAAGGAGTTGTATTACAGAGCTTTAGCAAGAGGGGTTATACACAATTCAATTAACTTGGGAATAGTTGATCAACATCAATTTTGAGAAGAGGGAGAAATTATTCTGTGGATTAGTAGTTATTTATTGATCAATTCAAACTTATCGAGAAGTGTGAAGAGAAAGAATTAGGAGCTAAGTGATGTGTAAGGGGGTGGGAATGACCAGGGGGAAATTCGGTGTTTCAAGGTCTCTTACAATTGTATTCTAGCTTATGGAGTATGAACTCATCTTCCCTCACTTATTCTGGGGTAACATTGTCCAGATTGCATATGAATGGAACTCTATTAATACACCTTCTTATTTATTTATGAGAAGATCTAACTTTATGGATTCCTTTTAAAATAAATTATTTGTACTTCACCTGATCAAAACCCACAAAAAATAATAAAAAATTTAAATTCATTCATTAAAAAAATAGAACATTCTCCTGATAACTTTGTTCTGTGCACTAATGTGACCTATAATTGCATAATAAGAGTTGCTTAATACATGCATGCTATATATTAATATAATGTAATACAGTAGTTAAAAGGATGAGTAGATATTCTAATTTAATTCTAATTCATTAGGAACCTTTAAAACATACTACTTGGAAAATAGCATCAGCATTCTGTTCACTAGATACCATGTAACAGGAACCCAGCAAATGTATGATAGCTGAATAACATTCACTTTGGAGATTCATTTTCTAATCAAGTATCAATGCAGTCCTGTTTGTCATGCAATATGCACAACCAATTCACCGTCTTATGTAACAGTTATCAGGGTAATGCAAGATAATAATTCAATATATCAGCCTAATTTGAACGAACTTGTTGCTTTATCGAACAATGTAATTAAAATGTATTTAATCTGTTAGATATTTAAATATATTTACATGGTGATAAAACAGGTTTAACCAACATTTAAAGAGTCCCACTTATCATCATAAAACAACATGGAAGGATAAGCAAAGAAAGCAAGAGGTACCTGTCTATGCACTCAGTGTTCATTAGACCCACTGTATCTGACCCACTAGTCAGACTGGTTTTGAAAACAGATTGGTTGTAAAAATAATAAATACATTCCTACATCAGAGAATATCTTTGCTATGATAATAACAAAAAATTAAAATATATGAGTTACTTCATTTCTACAGAAATACTGGAGTAATCTTGGAAGCATAATGTTTTACTTTGCAAATATTTCATTGTCAATACATATTTTAAATAAATATTAAAGTGATGTATAATGCTGTTCTTCCCAGGAAGCTATTTCCATAATTCTCAAACACAGTCACCTGTTGTTGGATTAAACTGCTAAATACAGTAAAAATTATCTGAAGTAGGATGCTTGTGACCAAGTAATCAATTCCTTATAAGAGTAAATTTAAATGTATATTCTCTCCTGGCTGAGAGCCTCCCAGAAATAAATGCAGCAGGTGAGCAACATTAACTGCCCCACCCAAATATAAAAATTTAAAATGTAACATCAAAGGCACTGGACACCCTAGTCCCCAAACTTCCCTGCTTCTGTAGAAACCTAGTGATGTCAAATTCTCTTGCCGATGAAGAGGAAGAATTCCACAGTTGTTAGACACACAGATTCTAGAGACAGCTATTTCGGTTCAGATTTCCCCTTTACAACTCACTGCCTTTAGCTTTGGAAAAATCATTTAAAATACCTACCTTAGTGTATTTACCTTTCAAATAACACAAATAAATAAAAACCTACCTCATGGCATTGCTGTGATGATTACATGGTTGGGTGTGTGCAAAGCAAGTAAACAGTGCCTGGTTCATTGTGTGGATTATGTAAATGTGCATTCATATTATTGTTTATTCCTGCTCTAGGTGTCCGGAGGATCTTTCTATGGAGGAAAGACTTTAAATAAAGTTTAACACATAAACCTGGGGCAGAGACAAAGAATTTGGGAGACTGATGACTAATTTGAGTATGTCAGGGAAAAAGACTCAATAAGAAATGTAGTAATACCCATCCATATCCAACCTCCAATGAGCATGCAAGCAGACTGCAATTAAGGGTTGCAATTATTTTTTTGCTTTTTTTCCCCCTTTTTCACAGGATATTTTTAGAGTGGAATTCGATGGGACTACTTTCAATGTAGTTTGGGTTTATGGTCTCAGTTCTCAGTATGTTTTCAAGCAAATACTCAGAAAATACCTGAATTTGGAAGATAAATTTTAATTATTTTACAGATAAGATAATTCAATTTAAAAATGTCTAATCGAACTTCTGTAGGTCACACAACCAATTATAACAAGTAACCCCATAGTAGAATTAAATGGTCAGGCTTCTGATTCTCGTTTCATACCCTTCCCCTGTTCTAAGGCTATGAATAATAAAACTCATAAATCGAAATACTTCTATTTGGAATCCCATTATATCAAACTAATAAAGGATGAACTCAGTAAAAAAATAATGAAATGTATGAACTATACAAAAAGGAAAGATATTAGTACTAGAACTGACTGTGCTCTCCAGGTTGAAGTCACAGGACACAATTTGTAATCCAAATTCCTAAGAAAATTTCTAATTCTGAAGTCATTAAAAAGTGTGCTTTCCTAAGTCAGTTGCATTTCCTCCTCTGGTGTTCTATCTTGGTGTCAATAGTACCAATCTTATTCTCCTGCCTTTATAGATGCTATTCCTTTGGCCTAAAATGCCCTTTTCTTCTTCCTTTTCTTCTTTCCTTAAGATTAGATTCAAATATTTCCTCCTCTGAATTTCCATTTTCTGGGTTAGCTACTAGCGTAATTATTGTTTTGTTGCTGTTGGTTCTGCTCAGACTTCTTTTTTTACCTCCTGTAAGAAGTGGGAGGATACATGGCCCCAGCTAGACCACTCACAGTATCCCCACTCCTCTGGCAGTAGTAATTGGTCTAGGACTGGTGTAACCTGTCCAATCAGAGTCTCTTCCTGAGATTTTTCTTACTGTACCAACATAGAAACTCTCTGTTCCTGGCACACAGAGCAGGAAACATGAACCTGGATGAGCTAGTGGCCATATTCTCTATCATATGAGAGCCTGTTAAAATGATGCAAAGTAGAGAGAAAAGATAGGTAGAAAGGAAGTAGTGGCAGAGTTGAATTCCTTTTACAAACCCTGAGGTCATCAGTTATACCTGGGTTCCTCCATAACTTCCATTGATTATGAGAATTTCTTTGTTAGTCTTCCAATTTAACTCCTTTTTTTTTATACGCAAGTTAGTTGGGTTTCTGTCACTTGGAACCACAGAGTCCTGGCTAATAAGAATACCCACCCTTGAACACATGCTAACAGAGCACTCTCATACTCTATTTTGTTGTATTTGTTTATTTTCTTACACATTCCCTAAATAGAACTGAATACTTTTTGAGGGGAAGAGGTAGTGCTCTATATCAGATTCTGTAAAATATTAGCAAAATAAAATGCATAATTAAATAAATATGTTAACAAATGACTAATTTAGCAAAGCTTTCAAAATAAAGCATATTAAACTTCATCACATGCAATTAGGCATTCAGAAATAATGAATTTTTATAAATTGATTTTCGTATTTTTCTTCATAATAAATTATGAGTTATAATATTTTACCTCAGTTGTCATATATCCCAATGTTATTATTTTGCAGATAAAATATGTAGGCCCCCAAATGATGAAACTTCATCAAGATCACATGGTTGGTAGGTGAATCTTCTCAATCTGACTCTTTGTATAAGAGTACCAAAAAAAATAGAAAAGGAATATCCAAAAAAAGTAATTTAATGAGTTAAATTCTGTACAATTACTTATTCAGCTTTATTAGTGCTGTTGCTTTCAATTACTTATAGTTTCCTTTATTTATGTGTATTGTTTCTGCATTTAACAATGAATTTTCCAGGAATTAAAACTCCATACATTATAAAAATAGATTTATTTCCCTCTTATATATTTATGTTTGTCCAACGGAGAGTAAAACAATAGTAAAGAACAGAGTGAGACTGTCAGTATGGCACTCCAGGATATGTAATTGATTCTTAAGCTTTTGACATTTGCCCTAAATATATACCCTGAGCACCATCCATCAATACTTTTAAAAGATTTTTCCTATAGTAGAAATAATAAACAGTGAAAACTGATGTGAATTACCCTTACAGTATTTCTCTGGGACAGGCTTCTCACAGAATACTTTGTGAGAAATGAAATCTTTCAGAAATGTGCATATATATTTCAGTCTTCAAATTATAAAGAATTCTAAATCAGATAAAGAGCACGCGAAATTTAAAAAGGCAATCTTCACTATTCTTTTTTGTTGGTAAAAAATATTCTTTCCTTTAAAAAAACATGAAGATTAAGCTGTTTATATGAAAATTCTATCAAGCAAAATGAAAGATTAATTTAATATATTTAATTTAGTATCCACCAAAAAACACCTTTGCTTTATTCATACACCACATCTAATTTTTCAGAAAAAAGTTCATCATAACATCAACGTATATCCCAAATTTGATCACCTCTCACCACCTCCACTACTGTCACCTTCAGTCAGCCACCATCATCTTTCACCTGAATTATTTCAAGTTGACAGTTCTGTAGAGTCTTAACTAGTAGAACTCTCTGTGTTTTACTGTCCTGGACAGCCCACTTTCCACTTTCTGTTTTATACACATTATCCAGAGGGATCCCTTAAAACATAACTTACATTTTGTCTCCCCTATGTCTTCTCAGCTTATTCAGAGAATTGGTAACGTTCATTATGACCTACCAGGCCTGCACAATCTAGCCCAAGTTTACCCATCAGAGAGTCAATCACTCTCAGCACGTTTCCAGCCACCTCTTTTCCTTACTGTTCTGTGAACACATCATACATGCCTGCGATTCATGGCATGTACTTTTCCTTCCCTCCGCCTGAAATGTTCTGTGACCTGTTATTCACACGTTGTATATTTATTCTCTTCATATATCTACAAAAATGTAACCTGTTCAGCGAGACATTGAGTGGCCATCCTATGTAAAATTAGCCATACTCTTGTAACATGCTTTACTTTCTTACAAAAAGTTTCATCAGCTAACATATTGAATGTTTATTGCCTTTTTTTCTCTCCACTCACTATAATATAAGCTACATGAAGGTAGGGACATTGTTTTGTTCATTACTATATCCTCAGAAACAGGTGAGGGCTCAAAAATATTTACTGGACAAGAGAATAAATGAATTTAAAAAGAATGGAATAGTATATTATAATTTATACTGAAGCATTTAAGGATATTTATAATCATTTCTAACTATTGTCATTACTTCAATCGTTTTCATTTCAGAGGTTGTAGTTTTAATTCTAAATACATTTTACAAATTCAACAATGAGAGTTAAATGTTTGATTTAAGGTAAAAATGATATATATTTATATTCAGATTTGTGATTTTGAGAGTGCGTCCTTGCCAGTTTGAACCTTCAGATGAGACCACAGCCCTAACCAACACCTTGATTACAAACTTGTGAGAACTCCTGAAGGAGTAGACCACCTAAGCTACTTTCAGACTTCTGATCCACAGAAACCATGAAATGATAAATGTTTATTGTTTTTAGGCTGCCAAGTTTAGGGGTTATTTGTTCTGCTGCAACAGATAACTAATATGGATTAGATAAATGTGCCTG